>CM041776.1:304884857-305023694 GCA_023374045.1 Limonium bicolor | reverse complement strand
GGGCACTATCACAGAGGAAGTTGTAGACTTCTGCACCAATTACCTAGAAGGTGTCGATACCATTGGACTTCCACGTTCTAGACACGAGGGAAGATTGAAGGGTGTTGGCACGGTTGGAAGGAAACTGAAAAGAATTGACATAGACACTCTTAACAAAGCTCATTTAGTTGTGCTAAGTCATCTTGAAGATGTTGAACCATACTTTGATGAACACTTGTGTGTTTTAAGAGCACAATATCCAAAATGAGTGACGTTAGACTACAAAATGAGCAGAATAGGACATTTGTCCGATGGTTCAAAGAGAGAGTGTTGTCCGATCAGTCCACGAATGTGCCTGAACTGATTAAAGTAGTTGCATTTGGACCAAATCTGGATGTAATTTCTTATGAGGGGTACGATGTCAACGGATTCACCTTTTTCACAGAACGTCAGGATCAGAAGTCAACGAATCAAAACAGTGGTGTAGAGCTTGAAGCTTATCAAAACTTATATGACATCGGTGTCGTGGGTCATAGTCCTGTCTCAGTACAACAATCATATTTCGGTGTTATACAAGACATCTGGGTATTGGACTACAACAGCTACGAAATGTGTGTTTTCCGCTGTAACTGGGTTAACAACAATCATGGCTACCGTGAGGAGGAGCATGGTATGAAACTGGTTGATCTGTCTAGAGCTACTCCCACGGTTGAGCCATTCGTTGTTGGGACGAAGGTTAAGCAGATATTTTATGTACTGATCCCTGTAATCCTAGATGGTCTGTTGTGCTTAAAGGGAGAAGAGGAATAGTTGGTGTGGATGGTGTGGTTGATGAGGATGAGTATGATGCAGAAGATGAACCTCCAACTGTTCCTATTTCATTGGAAGAGGCTGAGGTCACAGGTCATCGTGAGTATATACGATCAGACCATAACGAGGGAATGTGGGTTGAGAGATAATGGTGTATGTAAGTTATTACTATAAAAATTTATATGAAATTAACACTCTTTTATTTATTGCTTGTTTATGACCATTATGAAATGCTTAATTTAATTCAAATTGTATTTCAATCCTTGCAGGCATGGCTGATCGGACATGGCTGATGAAGAGTTCGATTTATTTTGTCGTCAGGAGGAGGAAAATGAGCAGCAAATGGTACCGGTCCCATCTACATCTGCCGCTGCTGCTGTTGCCCCATACATCTGCCGCTGCTGCTGTTGGCCCTTCCATGAGTGCACCTTCTACGAGTGCTACTCAGAGACCCAGAGGTAGAGGTCCGACCCGTGGGTTGAAACTGCAGAAACCGGATCAGATTAGTCTTCTGTGGGACAAGTATGGGAGGTATGGTGGGGGCAGCAGGTCAGAGTTCGCTAGTATGCTAGGGACTCTGGCCAGATCACATTGCTGCATCAACCACACATGGAAACAAGTCCCGAAGAAGTTAAGGAGACCATCTGGAAGAAGGTGCAAGAACGATACAAGATCCCAGAAGAAGTGAAGAAGACCGTTCTTTCTTTGGTGTCCGGCAAAGCTAAATCATTCCGCCACTACTTGGTTGAGCATTGGATCAACAGGGTGCCCCCACGTGAGCCTCCGCCGTATGTTGTGTACAATGGCATGATCACTGAAGAGGAGTGGAAGGAGTTCGTTGAGCGGCACGCCACCCCCGAGTTCAGGGTATGTTTGTGTGTACTCTTTTCTTAATTAATGCTCATAATGCTTTATCCCTGATTTTCTAATTAATTTCCTGTTGTACTTTCTTAACAGCAAGTACAAGAACAAGCACGGCAAAACCGTGAAGCTAATCTCTACCCCCACACCATGGGACGAAGGGGATATGTGGGCAGCCTCGAGGGATGGAAAGAAGCTGGTTTGCTGACACGGAGGAACGAGGATGGAAGTGAATGCCCGATCGAGGATGTCTCTGAGGCGAGGAGGGTGCAGATGTACATACTGGGACGCCAGAAAACGACCAGCGAAGGTCAGAGGATATTTCCTAATGCTGCGATGGAACAACTGGCTAACCAAATTGTAAGTATTTGAAAGTAGCTGTTAAATAATTTACTTATATACTCAAGTGTTTGTTGATCTTAAATTTAGTGTTAACTTCTTTGAAAATTGGACAGTACGAAGCGGCACAGAGAGGAGAAGTAGACTTACACGCTCCTCCTTCTCAAGACGACGCGCTCAATCAAATGCTTGGGAAGAAGGATCACCCAGGGCGTGTTAGGTGTGTAGAGGTGGGGGAGAAGTACGTCAAGAAGAAGAACGTATTCCCGCCATCTGCTAGGAAGGGTCAGATGAGTGCTGCTGAAGTCGAGGCGATGGTAGAGCGTAAGTTCGCTGCTGAGCGCCAAGCTAATGACGAGAAACAGGCTGCTGAGCGCCGGGCTATCGAGGAGAGGCTGCAGGAAGCGTTGAATGCGATTGCACATGCGACTACTCAGCAGCAGCAGCTAGATCCTCCTCGACTGTCTTCCTCGTCTAGTTGTGCTCCGGCCGCTGACCCGTACCCGTTTGCCAACATCCAGGTTAACTTTGTTTAACTATTTTTCTCCTAAAATAAAGTTATTTAAATAGTATTAGATTGGACTCACTTATTTATTTCACGTATTATCTCTGTTTATTAAAGGAGCAAAAAAAATGTCGTCTCCAAATACCATTAGACGGGCACCCTGTAGATGCGGCCTACGGGACGGTGTTGCCATCAGGTCCACTCACGCTCATCAGTTTCGTACGTCTACCCCCATTCTACGCGCGTGTGACCTTGGACCTGATAGTTGATGGATTTGAGCATGCATACCTTCCGATGGCGTTTGACAACAAATGCACGCTGATCGAAGCGAAGGGAGACATATTGCCCTGGCCAGCATGTTATATTGTTGTCACCGATGAGGTAAGACTGTTTGACAACCATTTAGTATCTAATAAAATGCATTATTTAGCATTAAGTGTCTAATCTAATCTATTATAGATCCCTGAGCTTCCTCGCCGCGTAACCCGGCCCAGACTAGAAGAGACCAGCGCGCCGGCGAATCCTGAGATCCCTGAGTTCCTCGCCGCGTATCCCGGCCCAGAGAAGAAGAGATCTGCGCGCCGGCGAATCCTGTCAGAAGTACAAGGGTATGTTCTAGATAAATGTTTAATGTTACTATAATAATCAATTAGTAATTATCTTTACATTTATGCTTTACTGTTTGTGTGTGAAGGGTAAGAATCCAGTGAGTCGGGGTGCGAAAGGTAAGAATCCAGCGCCCGTCCGGGGTCGCACCAGGACTTCTGAGGCGCCTAAAAATAAGCTCGCACTGCCACAAAAACTTGTTAATGTTTTGGGGGCCAAGCAGATGAATCTCTACGACAAGATCATGTTGAAGTCATCTCAAACTAACAACTTCATGATGACGCTTCCAAAGTCGATGTTTCACTACGAAGAAGATATGATGACGGCAATCAACTTTGAGGACATCAGAGAGATGATGTGTGGAGATTATCTGAACATTAACATTATTCAAGCTTATCTAAAGTAAGTGTTCTTTCCTCATACTGTAAAAACATATAGTAAGTATCTATGAAGTTGCATTGGCTAACTTTTTATAGTACATGTGATATAATAGATGTCTGCTTGAGAGATGTGCTGAGAAGGACATGACCTCCATTACTGCGGTGTGCCCGGAGCGTTTATCGTACGACTCAGTCACTAGGGACCCGGGGAGGTTTTGTGAATACATGATTCATTGCTTCAATGTTGTTGATCAACAGAATAAATTATTCATTCTAATGCCGTATCACCAAACGTGAGTTCTAATATAAAATTACATACTAATTAGCTAACTTTTTACCTTCATTTCTCATTTCATTTTGTATTTGACATTGTAGCCACCACTGGGCTTTGTTTATATTCTGCGCTGCCACCGCTACTCTGCTCGTTCTAGATCCACTAGGGCAGTGGACAGAATTCAACACTGAAGACTTAATCAAAGAGTAAGTTTTTATTACTATTTAATTGTTTGTAAGTTTTTTGAACCAAAATTAATGTACTTGTTCATTTTGCTAAACGCTTTTGTTAATATATGTAACAGTTGTTACAAAAAAACCCCTCAGGGAGAGTTTGGTGATTTGACCGTCGATTACATCAAGGTTTGGTAATTCATGTATTTCATTCGTGCTGCTATTATCTTTGTACAATTGTTTTACATTTGTGAATTTTGGTGATTTAGTGCCCTACCCAAAAGGATTCTAAGAGTTGGGGGTACTACGTGATGCGGTATATGTACGAGTTCTGCGGGTACTTCCCAAGTTTTAAGAATGATAGACAAGGTAATACGAACGCTGTCTTGTATTTAATTCTTTCGGCAGATTTTTTGTGTCTTTATCTTAATCTCATTATGTGTTCCATTCCTTTTCTTGTTGCAGATTAAAGAGCATTATGCCAGATTCAAGACTTATGCTCCTGCCGACTTGTTGCATGTCAGAGAGAGCATGGCAGCCATGTTTATGAGAATGGAGTGGTAGACTAGCTAGCTCTGATGCTGCTATCATGGATTTTTTTTTTACAGTTTCTGCACCGTTTTTGTACTGTTTTACGCTTCTGTTTTATGCTATTTCTTGCTGGGAGTCATCCTAGCTGTATCTACCATGTATAGGTTACACTGCTACCTTTGTAGCCCTCTGATTCTGTTAGTTGCGCGTGCTGTGTACAGATTCTAGCTGTTGTATGAATATTTGTTGAAATGTGCGCAGAGAATGAATGCAATTGTTATCTATGTGCAATTGTGTAACAGATTGAATATGCAATTGAATATGTTACAGATTTTCGATCTGGTGCTTATTAGATGTTATCTCTGTTGCAATTGTGCGCAGAGAATGAATTTGTGTTGTTGGTATTTGTTCAGGTGGTTCAATTGTGCAGTTTCTGCCCTCTGTTGCTTATCTGTTACAATTCTGTCTTGTGCAATTGTGTAGATTGTAAAAAAATAATAATAAAAAAAAATACACTTTAGATGACGGTTCTAACAATAACCGTATCAAAGTTTGGGCGCGCGCGCCAAAAGACTTTAATGACGGTTATTTCCAAAAACGTCATCTAAAGTGTGACTTACATTACGGTTATTGGTAAAACCGTGATCTAAAGTCCTTCGGCGCGCGCGCGCCAAAGGACTTTAGATCACGGTTTTACCAATAACCGTAATGTAAAGTCAATGACACGCGGGCCAGAAAAGGGCCTTTAATTACGGTTTAAAACCGTAATTAAAGACATCACCATCTTTATTGACGCCCGCGTAGATTACGGTCCACAACCGTAATTATACACGGTTTTGGACCGTAATTAAAGGGTTCCGTTCCACCAGTGGCGACACTCATGATCGGCATCGGGCCAAGGCCTAACCAGCCTAATCGAATCAACCCTTGTGCCACAAGTATGACTGAGGGTGACCTTGAACCGCCCCACGGTGAGTTCCCACATACTCACACCCCTTAGCCCAAAGGCATGGATGTGTCGGACACTCCGCTCTATGAACACTTTCCCTAGTGGAGTAACCCCGGTGCCAAGACACCTTCAGTAGGGATGCACTAGCATGGGCCACGTAGTGCACTCACCACCACTCGGGCCATCTTGGCCATGTCAGACACAAGTCTCAACTTAGTGCGTCGCCCCTCGCATTCTCGCACTTGCCCAAGTGCGGAACCAGTCATACGACAATCATATGCTGGCATAACTCAACATGAGGGACACCGGCGGATGGGGAATGCAAGGCCCTATAGTCGTTGGAGCCCACTACCTCAACTAGAGATAGTGGGACATGTCTTAAGACATGTTCTAAGCATTTGGGTGCCCAACCGGGAAACAGCCATGTAGGCTGTCTGGGGATAGATCAGACAGATAATAACCAGGCCCCTAAGGAGGTTTATGAACCATTCAGGCCACTATAGAAACAAACATGTCCCTTTGTAGCCAAATCACAAACATAGATTGGGACACTTTAAAATTCACTAAAATCAAATGCAAGCTCCAATTACCATGAAACTTTGTCAACATCCGTTATTAATCAAAGGTAACATTCGACATTCTTAAGGGCTCAAAAAAGTTATCAAAGTACCATAAGTTTTGAGCCAACTTCATACTAGTTGCAGCAAGGTGCTTGCGGACAATGCCCAAATGCACTGGGTGCCCGTGGCAGTGCTCAGACGCCATCTCACAGCATCAGACACTGGGCGCCCAAGACAAGGTCTACACGTCCATAGGTGTACACGACAAGACTCGTGTGCCCTTGACAGCACACCTCGTGCCTACGAAGACTAGTCGGGGCTTGCCGATCGAGTGCCCGTGACCAAGCACTCACTTAGGCACCCAAGGGAACTCACGGGGCATCAGGCCAACTTCGTCGCTCGCCCCATGAGTTTCACACTTATTGAGCAATTGACCCTTAACTTGCACAAGACATCAAGTAAGCGACCATCAATCTCTTAGGACACTTTGAAAAGGCATGAACACTTATTTCATTGATCATCAAACATGATTACAAGATACAAGTACATGGACACATTCTAATGACTTAGTACACGAACAACATTACAAGGCCTAAGCAACATTACAAGGGTAACTAGAAAATACACGGGACATTATACTGTTTATTTATCCTTGCAGATCATCATTTGGTATGGTGTAAATCAACATACGCAAACCCACTTTGATTAGTGGATGTCTCTTTATGAGAAATTAGAAAATGGACATTGATGAGAGCAATATTATACGATATGATCCGATAAAAGTGAAACAATTGATACCATACACTTCCTAGAATCAGCCACTTTTTGAAAGAAACTACTTCACCATAACAACTAAAAGCTTAAGTATAATCAATATATCATTACACCATATTGTTCACCTTCACACCCCCTTTGCCTTGTTTGTCAAAATATGAGAATTATTGTTCCCTTCCTTTGGTACATATTTGCACAAAAACTTATCAAAATAACTACCATGTCTTAACATCCTCTAAAAGCAGCCTAACATCTATCCTAACCTGCCCCCATCTCATTTACAAAAAGAACATTCCTAAACAATCCGATTGCACTCGTATCCTTCTAAGTCTTGCTATCCTTGCCACCTTCATTCTGAAAAACATTACCTTAGCCTCTGAAATATTTGGAGCACAAGGCCGACTTGATCGCTTCATTCCCGTAGCCACAACCGCATTGTTAGCGGCATACATATGACTCCAAGGTCATATCCATCCACATAAGGAGAAACACTAGCATCGACATAAATATCAACTAAATCTTCCTCATGCACACTATCAGTCATGCCATCAGTGTTTAGAATATACCTCAGAAAACTAAAGGAGTCGAGAAACTTGTGCTTGTGTCCAACCCCACTGTAAATTTTTGACTTCTCCATGCTGATAGTTGCATAGTGCATACCACAGTTTCCACAAAAAATTCACTAGATAAATAAGATCTTCATACCCTAACGTCAGACAACAATCAAGACACCAATCAGAAAAGCACCATCAGCTGAGCATGAAGAAGGAACTAATCTTCCCTCAGACTTCCATATCTGTTTAACCTTTTTACACTCTATAAAAGCATGAAACAAGCTTTCAACATTACCATACATAGCACAATATTTCATAAAAGCATCACCACATCTAGAAGCAATTAAAGCTCGACATGGAATGATTCCATGGAGTAACTTTCAAGCAAACAAAGATACTCTTGGTGCTAAAGAAGAACGCCTCAACCGCATTATTGCCTTACCCACAAGGCTCCCCGCAGATGATGAAGGAGTATTCAAAAACTTAAAAGACAAAGCGCTATAGTACACAAATTTAACTGTGAACAATCTAGACTTTGAGTAACACCAAGCCCAACTATCAGGGCAATCCTGACTTGGTAATTTCATTGATAAGTTATATCTAGCATCCCCGGGATTAAAATTATGTCGAACTAAGTCTTCCTGGACAATCCCATCTGTCATGATCAATTAACCAACTCACCCGAACATCAACTGCCACATTTGCATTTAAAGTATGTAAATCAATCTTACCTTCTGGTTTCTCACGCAGCACCAATCTGAAATGAAAGTGGATCTCCTATTCCCAATAAAGCCCATTCCTCGTTCAGTCTTACTTCTACATAGTGCATCCCAACTTTTCTAGTGCATTCATTTTCCCACTGGAACTCCCTTTCACCAAAACTTTAATAATAACCTTCTAATATCATAAAGCATAGTTCGAGGTAATTTAATTACACTAATGACATAGGTAGGAATAGATTGTAGTACACTTTTAATCAGAATACCTCCCAACCTGGGAAACAATTCTATTCCATCCTTGAATTCGCATTGCAACTCTATCTCAAATATATGAAAACACTTGCCTTTTATGTCTTCCTAAAGAACTAGGGAAACCCAAATAAAGCCCCAAATCTGCCACCTCTTGAACACCAAGACAGTCACTGATACTCCTCCTAACTGAAGTCAAGACGCTCTTTGAAAACATAAGCCCATATTTACTTAGATTAATACATTGCCTAGAGGCCTCACTGAATTCATCTAAAGCATACTTAATTTGAATGGAATTATGAAGATTAGCTTGCCCAAATACTACACAATCATCCGCAAAGTACAGAGAATTAATGCCACAACCCAGACCTTTCAGGGAAAACCCTTTTGTAATACCAGTTGTAGAAGAAACTTGCAAATAGCCGACATTACCTCCACACAACATAAGAACAGAAAAGGGGAGAGGGGATCTCTTTGACGTAAACCACACTTTGGATGAAAAACCCTACCAGGAAAATCATTTATCAACACAACCATGGAAACACTTGTAAGACATCTCTTAACCACACGCACCCAATTCTCACTAAAGCCCATGGCTCGCAACACAACAAACAAAAACCCCCCATTCAACTCGATCAAAAGCTTTCATCATGTCTACCTTAAGTGCAAACTGACCCTTATGAACTGCCTTTGACATTCGCATGCAATGCAACAATTCATGAGCAATTATAATATTATCTATGATTAGACGCCCAATAATAAATGCAGCTTGATCTAGTGAAATAATCTCATTCATAAAAGGCTTAACTATGTTAACCAAGACTTTCAAAATAACTTGATAAACTGTGTTGTACAAAGATATTGGTTTGAAATCCTTCATATTGCATGCCCCATCCTTTTTTGGAATTAGGACCAAATGGGTATGATTAAGTCCAAGCAGTAAATCCCCAAAATTTAAAACCCTAAGTGCAACATCAACGAAATCGTCACCAATGATATTCCAAAAAACGTTCAAGAAAGTACAATTTATTTCATCAGGTCCCGGAGCTTCAAGTGGATTCATATGCTTCAGGGCTGCAATTACTTCCACCCTTGGATAGGGTTCATCCAATTGTGCATTCATCTCCATTGTCACTTGATTCTATAAACATGCTAGGAGATGATGGTTTGGCTATGGCCGCATTGTATAAAAAAGATTTATGAAAAAACCACAAGCGACAGATTCAGCCTCCTCTAACTGTGTCACCACATTTACTTGTAAACATTCGGTGAATGTAGTTGAATCGTTTCTACACCCGAAACCTACTAAAAAAAAAGCTGGTGTTGCGGTCGCCTTGATCAATTGCTGTCTAGATCTTTGAAACCAACGTGTCTCATCTCTGTACAACAAGTCCATATCAACACTTAATTTTTTCTAACATTTAACGTTGGACTTCACTGGAAATTCTCCTTCAAATCGGCCCATCTCACTCTTAAGCCCAACTATTGTAGCCTTCTCCTCAGTTAACTTGCATCTTCCCCTTTTTAAAGGGCTTGACCACACTTTAGAACTTTCCCCACATAACCAATGTAGCATGGTCTGGATTATCCCACACACTCAGGGGCGGAGCCACAATTTCAAACTTAGAGGGGTCAAAATTTTTTTGGTTATATATTTAATATTAATACTAAATATTCTAAAAATAAATAATAAAATTTTAAAATAAAAATAATTACAATATGATTTAAAGGTTTATATTTTAAATATAGATATAACTCACTTAAATATACTCTATCCTATTTTCATAGATAATTTTCTACAAAAACACAGGAATTAAGGAGACAATTTTTGGACTACTTTATCCTTAATTTTTTCATAAGAAATAAAGAAGTTGTGAGTGAGAGAAAAAAATAAGAGGGTATATAAAAATTGAGTGGTGAAAGAGTCCAAAACATCTTATAAAAAAATGATAACTTTCAAAACATCATTTATTAAGAACAAAAGGTAGTACATACTGACAATTACAAGACTCATTGACTTAACTTTTAAAATTTTGATAAACACAATTAATATTTTAAAAGCAAGTTTTAGTTCAAATTATGGTTATAAAAATAATAATAAATAAAATATAAAACACCTAATAGCATCAAATAATGTTTTAAGTGTAGTTTATTATTTCTATATATAACACTAAACAATTTAACATGGACTCATGTTAATTAAAAATATTAAATATCATAAATACTTTTAAACAATTTTAATAAATTCAACTTAATTTATAACAAAATAAACTATATTATATAACACATATAAAAAAACGATGTCATCGGGACAATTGGGGGACCGGAACCCCTAAAATATAACGTGGCTCCGCCACTGCACACACTCTTCAAGTTCTCCACAACCTAGATCCATGGCCCCAACAATTTTTAAACAAAAAGGGCCCGCCCCTCGCCATTGGTCAGACTTGAAGAGAAGCTTGATCGACCGATGTTACTACCCCACATGGAGATGAAGATTATGCACCGTCGGAAAGAGTTCCATCCATTGACTGTTCCCTAGAAATCGATCCAAGTGACTACAAACATTTCCACACCCCTATCCATGCTTTGTAAAAGTGAATTCCCCCTTGAGAATCCCAAATCAAATCAACCACAATCCTCTAAACATTTGTGAAAACCACGCACACTCTTCCATCACCTCGATCGCCCTCGAAATTCATTAGTACACATGACTTCTTGAAGTCGCCACACATCATCCATGGATCATTCCGCATCCTGGAACATCAAACACCACATTCGCCATCGATCAGTATGAGACGACCAACCATACACCTCCGTCCACCTCCAAGGTATTGCTCCGTTACAATCAACCATGAAGTCAACATGGTGTGAAGAGAATGACTACAACTTTACAGAAACCGACTCCCGCCAAAAAGCTATGATTGCACCACTTCGACCAACACAATCTACTACAAATCATAATAACCATGCATCCTATGTTTTATCTTTTCCATTTCACAAGCTAGAAGTTTGGTCTTCGACTAAAAAACCAACATAGGTGACTCCTTCTGAACTAAGTCCATGAACCATTGAACTGGGCGGGGGTTACCTAATCCCCGATAGTTCAATGCTAGGCAATTCATGACAATAGGCGTCCCCGGGCCTCCCCCGAGGTTGCCTCTTGATTTGTCGATTCAGAATCACGAACCAGCACTGAGGAAGAGGAGACACCTCTACCCTTTTTGCCATGAACAGCCAAACCTTGCATTTCAAGGAATTCCTCCAATGTACAATTAATTATCTTCCACGAAGCCAATACGATGATTTTTACCATTCACCAGAGTTTCTCCTGAACTTTGCCATTGAGGAACAACTGGATTACCATCCCCATCACATCGAGTACCATACTTAGAACATGACCCCGTCCCAGATAAAGTCGCCTCAACACCCATGACAGTATCTGCAGCCACTCGGGGATTAACTCGATGAGAATGATCAACCGTCATCTCCTCACCTGGTCCTGCACAAATGTTTTCAACACAAATACATCCGACATCGAACAATCTTTAGAGCCCAAAGTAAAAGCATAAAGCGGGAAGACGCTCATACGACAATTGAAGGACAGTGGGCACCCCTCCTAAAGCCACCGTTAGATAACGAAGCAAAGGCTTGAGGACATCAATTGCACCTTGATTCGAAGGAACGAGGCAACACGCCAACCATCATTCCCTCAAAACTCCAAAAAACGACCAATTCCACTCCCATCCTGGTAGCAAATTCCCCATGATAAAAGATGCTCAGTAGGTGACTTTGAGCGATCAATCTCCATGAAAGCTAAGAGAAACCCCATCAAAAGACCGAGGTCCTCTGTCTCTAACTTGTTGCATGCCTTGAACATCCTCAAATTGGAACATGAAAAGCTTAGAGCCTAAAGCAAGAACCTTAAGTATTCTTCTATTGCCAAGCAAAACCCAAAGTACGCTCCAAAACTGCAACATCAATTCTTTGGATTGAAACATCTTAGCCAAGAGGCAACGCTCGAAAGGTAAGGTTGGTTCGAGCTCGACAGTATCGTCCATTTCCATTAAGGCTCCTTCCTCCGCGGTGAGCGTAAGAACAAAACAACACTCCCCCAAATCATCAACACCTTGTCTAGTATCCATAGTGAAAAGGAAAACACAAGGAGGGAAACTCGGGAAAAATAAGTAGAGGGAAAAGATGCAAGGAGAAGAGACAATAAGAGATGAAAAGTAAGATGAGAGGAAGATTATAGCTTGACATCGATATATAAACCGAAGAAACGCAAGAAGGAAGGGAAGCATGCAGGCGGAAGATGAAAAGATGTAATGCAAAGTAATGATAACCATCTATTAGCTACTAACCGCACGCAAGGAAGAGAGAGGATCCAACTGCCTAAATCTTTTGCCTAAAACTCGCCACCCAAGCAAAATCGTCAGTGAAAATACTAGACACATCACAGATATAGTCAAGCTAAGTTTCACTAGGAGGAGAAGACATGGAGCCACCGTCGGCTACCGTGCACAAGAAGGGAAGACCCTAAGTCAAACTCCGCCGCTGGAGAATTCTAGAAACCCTCGTGCCCAAACGCCTGAATAGATCTATGCTTTTTCTATTGATTGGGAAGGAACGATGGAAGATTTTGCACAAAACCAAAAAGTAGTTGGAAACCCTCACAAGCTTAAAGTTGATCAGCTCCTTATCTATCGAAATAATTGAGAGATTTTCTTTTTCAAACCCAACAACCATTTATATTAGGCAAATATATATATTTTTTTGAATACATTAAGATATGTCTCATACAACATTTTAAATATAACACATCAAATAATCACAAATATATCGTTTGTTCGAAAAAAATACAAAAATGACGTTGGAAAAACTAAAGAAAGTGATAGTCTTGCACAACAAAAGGGGAAAATGAAAAAAAACTGATAATCTTGGTAACATATACTATCTCCGTCCCGTCATGAGTGTCCTGTTTGCTTTTTGGTACGTTTTTCCACCTCATATTAAACATATAAGGTAAAAGATTTTATAAAACTAAATTTTGTATTATATAGTTTATCATGTAAGGAATCATATGCAAACTTAAATTTTCAAAATTAATTTATCTTATATGTTAAAAATTGAAGTCAAATGACATGTCCAAATAGTAAATAGGACGGTCAAGGTGGGACTGGTGGTACTGGCATTATTCTGAAACAAACCTCCAAAAATCGTTATTAGCAAGCCCACAAGGACGCACTCACAATATAACACGTCGAATGCCATGTCAGGCAGTATATGCCACCTGTTACCCAGCATTCGCTTGGGCTTCTTTCCCTGAGCGCTTGGTTTTACTTTCATAATTCATAGTCCATACTAGTCCTGCATTAGATACGGCGGCACTCGCGATCGTGGCACTAAAAACTTAACAGTCTTCTACTTCTCTGTCCCTCCCCTTCTTTCTATACAGCCACCAATTCTGGATTAAAAAACGAAAGAAAATGGGGCGTGTGGCGATGGCGTTGATGGCTGAAGCTTCATCATCAGAGGCTGCAGCAAATATGGGTGAAGAGCATGCTCAGGTTTTGCCCATAACAGTGTTTGTCGCAGTACTCTGTTGTTGTCTTGTCATCGGTCATCTGCTGGAGGAAAACAGATGGGTTAACGAATCCATCACGGCCATTCTTATTGTTAAGTATTCTTCTTTCGTGATTCTAACCCTACCCACAATATTAATGGGTTTTTGTTCTTTAGAATTTTGATGTTTTGGTTAGTCTGATTTCTGTGACGAGAAAAGATTGATGGTTATCTTATCAGAGATTAGATTCTGCCATCGCCTCCCCGTCGATGTTAAGACATTTAGTGTGTAAATGGGAGGAGTTCGAGAGCAACTTAGGAAAAAGGTCATATCTTTTTGCATGGATTCGAACTTGTTATATAAACCATTTTCTTGGCTTCTGCTTCTGCGTAAAATTATATTCTGTCATGGTTGAACTTCGACCTACTCCCATTTGTTGTTTGTATATTGTTGGGAGGAGAACTCAAAAGACTAGTCTTCTTAACCTCAGTATGGTTGTGTTATTCTTTGGTTGGAAAACTCTGAAATTTTAGTTATTACTACACCCCAATTTTAAGCGAGCTTAGAATTACAGTGGTGATGGAAAATAAGCCATGGCGTCCCTGGAGTTGCTTTATTCATTACCTGCTCCCTTGATCCTGAAAACTGGTAACCAACTTCCACTGATTCTTGGTCTCATCTATTGGCAGGGTGGCATTACAGGAATGATATTCCTGTTTATAACTAAGGGGAAGAGTTCTCACATTCTTAGGTTCGACGAAGAAGTGTTCTTCATCTATCTCCTTCCACCTATAATTTTCAATGCCGGGTAAATTACTGATCAGATAGTGATTGCTGACTGTATTGTGATTGCTTTTTGATCTGGGAGTATGTGCTGAACTACCCACGCTGTTCTCATTCTACTGCGCTGTGAATCCAGATTTACATTGAAGTAATTGACATATTACTTTACTTGCAGGTTTCAGGTCAGAGAAAAACAATTCTTCCGAAATTTCTTCCAATCATGCTTTTTGGTGTACTTGGTGTTTTCATATCCACTTCTATTATAGCAGCTGGTAATTTATATGGCATTATATGAATTCTCAGCTTTGTTTTATGCAGTTTATTTTGGTCTGGGTTTGAACTAAAATTGATCTAAATCCTACCTTTGTTGGTCTATCTAGGAAGTTGGTGGCTATTCCCGAAAATTGGATTTCATGGCTTGAGCATACATGATTTTCTTGGTACGTATGGAGCTTGATATGGATGTTATTTCGTCACATTAATTCATGATTTTCTACTTTAGCCTGAGGTAGCTTTGGTAGAATCGTAAAATATCTCTCTGTGATGCAGCCATAGGAACAATTTTCTCATCAACCGACACAGTTTGCACATTCAGGTGAGCATTTCTTAACATTCTTTTTACACCTAGAATCTTGTTCTACGTGTCTGGCTAGTCTCCAACACTCCTCATGTATCTCGGTGAAGACATACTACTCTGTTGCAATTCGGTTCATACATGACTCTTATCATACTCTGCTGAAGAATTACAGATTCTTGATCAAGATGAAACGCCGCTTTTATATAGCCTTGTGTTTGGAGAAGGAGTTGTAAATGATGCGACATCGGTTGTCCTCTTTAATGCCATTCAAAAGTTGGATATCTCAAAGGCTGATGGCTGGGGAGGTCTACGTGTCATTGGAGATTTTTTTTACTTGTTCTCTTTGAGCACCATTCTGGGAGTATGGTAAGCTAACCATTTCGCTTTGAAATTTGACAAAAGTCATAGACAACCCAACTTGTCATATGGGTTTATACTTGAACCGGATGACGGATCCAGGAATTTTATTTAGGGGGGGGGGCTAATTTTGTTTAGGGAGGGTTAAATTTTTTTTAACACTATTAGTATTTAAAACATATATTATGTTACATTTTTCTAAAAATACATAAGAGCATTTTACAAATTTTAAAAATTTCGGGGGACTAGAGCCCCCCTAGCCCCCCCCCCCCCCCCCCCCCCTTTGCATCCGCCTGGTGTCACCTAGTTATGTTCCACACACGTTTGATCTTTAGAATGCTAAATTAGTTTTCTTATAATTTCTCTAGGTTGGACTCGTTACTGCATTCGCTTTGAAAACCTTATACTTTGCTAGGTAAGTGATCCTTACAGAAAACTTTTGTTGCTCCTGGCTGGTAGTTTATTAAATTGCCGCCTTTCCTCAATAGGCATTCAACTGATCGTGAGATAGTTTGATGGTTTTGATGGCGTATTGTCTTATATGTTAGCAGAGGTAAATTTCTGAATTGCTTAGTGAAACACTAAGCTCTGTCTTCTTTTCCTATGACCATAGAGCTTTAAGATCCTGACACATTTTCTATAGCCAAAATTTTGTGTTGATTCTGATCCAAATTTCCATTCTGATGCTGATTCTGCAGCTATTTCAACTGAGTGGAATCCTCACTGTCTTCTTCTGCGGGATAGTGATGTCACACTATGCTTGGACAATGTAACTGAAAATTCTAGAATTACCACCAGGCGAGTATGAAGGTCTTCAAAAGACATCTAAAAGTCTTTCTTATAAATGAAATCGTTTCATTCCAACCATGAATCCTGGCCGTGATACTTCTCTCTCTTTCTCACTTTTTCTTTTGCAGACATGTCTTTGCCACAATGTCATTCATTGCAGAGACATTCATCTTCCTTTACGTTGGAACTGATGCATTTGACATAGAGAAATGGAAAATGAGACATTGAAGTATGATACATATTTTTGCTCCTAATCATTCTCCTCATTTTGAGGGTTTCGACCGTGTATGAATGATATTTTGATCCCTGATACATTCATTTTACTTGATCTTGTTTTGCAGTTTTAGGACATCAATGGGAATATACAGTGCATAGTATTGCTAATACTAGTAGGCCGTGCAGCATTCGTGTTCCCTCTTTCTGCACTTTCCAACTTCGTCAACCATACAAGTGGAGAGATAAGAGCACCTATCACCTTCAATAACCAGGTGACTTGACTTCCTTATCTTTTTCATGCACTCTAAATTTCCTTACAAGAGCATCTATCAACTCTCCCTGAGGTTCTAGTAATTTGACGTGTCTTCCTTGCTTTGATCTTCTGGGTTTTGTTTAAGGTGGTTATATGGTGGGCTGGATTGATGAGAGGAGCTGTCTCAATTGCATTGGCATTTAAGCAGGTTAGCTTCATTACATCCATTTGGGTGCTGGATTATTTTTAACCCATGGTTTAGTAGGGTGGGCTATATATAGTGAATGTTCATGATGTATCTCCAACTAACGTACACTTGACTCTTGGATTGTTAGTTCACTTACTCTGGCATTACCTTATATCCTGTAAACGCTACCATGGTCACCAACACTGTAATAGTTGTGCTCTTTACAACGCTGGTACGCTTCTATCTAGTACATTAGTATAAGATTCAAGCAAAGCATGTAATTTGTATGCAGACTGCTAACAATAGTTTCCCTCCATTAACTTTACAGGTGTTTGGGTTCTTGACAAAGCCTCTGATTCTGTGGCTACTTCCGCAGCAGGCACGCAGTGCCTTCCACGAATCAAGGTCTCCAAGGGATGATCTAGATCTTCCATTCCTTTCTATGACAGAATCGACAACCACAAACCTTGTCCGGGCCAGGCACAGCTTGTCTATGCTCTATGAAAAACCGGCCTCCACCATGCATTCCTTCTGGAGAAGGGTTGACAATAAGTTCATGAGACCTGTATTTGGAGGCCCTGTTAGAGACCTAAATGGAGACCCCATTCAAGAACCTAATAGTGACCCAGGTGAAGAACCTAACGGGGACCAGACCAGATGAGATACACCTTGTTGGAGGGTAAGTCGCTACCAGCCTTGGTTCTCTAACTGACTAGTGCATGTACAAAATTTTCTTTTCGGGGAAGTAATGTGAAGAATGTTTGGAATTTAGTTACTAGAATGATGTTTTGAGAGCTCTAACTGTAGCTGACACAGGAAATTTTTTTATGTTGGTGAAATTTGTTTGAATTTTGGTCAACTGGGTTCTAGAATGTAGAATCTTGGTTGTTTCTGGCTTTGTACAACTCTTTTCCAAATTGTGGATGTTATGAAGCTGATTATTTGAAGTGAACTGTTACAGTCTGCAGTTGTAGACAGATTTATTCAGGTTTTTGGAAGGATCAAAGTCAAATATACTACTGCTTGCAAGTGATATATTCACATTTTCAGCTATATTTTATATATGACAATTCTTGTGTGTGCTGCAACTTGGATCATGACGTCTCCTTCCAACGGGAGGGCGCTTTGAAACTCTCAACACGACGTGCTACCATTTTTTGGATAAATTATTGGTGAAAGCGGAAGAGTCATTCTCCACAAATCATGGCAGACTACGCTATCAGAATTTTAGAGATAGTGAATGATTCCGTGTTTTTTTTTATTATAGTTGAAACTTCATATCTAGGGCTGCCCATGGTAGGTTAACCGTCTTATTCGGTTAACCGCTTTCGGTTAACCGGGTCTTCGGTTTTTTAAAATATAATTCCATTACCATTCCATTTAGATCGGTTAACCGTTTAATTCGGTTTTCTAAAATCCGATTCCATTACCATTCCGTTTAGACCGGTTAACCTTTAGTTTGGTTCAGTTTTATCGGTTAACCTGGTATCCGTGTATTTTTTTAATTGATGAGACCCATACCATTAATATTATAGTACAACATTGATTATTCACATAAATCATGAGTGACAAATCAAACACATATGACAAAAAATAATATTATGCATATTCCCTCAATAGTTACATTAATTAATATATAAGATGAACATTAATATTCAAAGTTTTTGATTCTTTATATAATCGGTTAACCACGGTTAACCAAGCGGTTAACCGTTATGGAATATTCAATACCGTTACCGAAACCGAAACCGGTCAATTTACACGGTTCGGTTAACCATACCGCAAGAACCGGTACGGTTAACCTGAAAACAGGTACGGTTAACTTCGGTTTCGGTCGGATACCACGGTTTCGGAATTTTTTGGGCAGCCCTATGACATATCATTCGGATCAAGAAAAACAAAAGAAAGGTACATATCAGTCACTTTGATGTCTAGTTCAAAGTGTTCTCCAAAAAGAGAACAGTTTATACAATACTGACCCAATGAAAATCCTAGAGAAAGTAATTTAATACTAATACATTCATCAATCACAGCTAACTTGGTAATGCTTCAATGCAATTTGACATGTTGTGATAATGATAGAAGTTTTTCTGATCCCTAATATTACCATCATAGCTGTAAGAGTCAAAATCTTCCTAAGAAGATCTCGATCACAACAAATGGAATGGATAAACAAAGTGGCAAGCTCCATTGACTTATTTATTTATTTTTTATATAATTGGGCACAAGGCCAAATAACTACAAGAGCGGGAAAACACGAGACAACAATAACTTAAAATAACACAACTCCACTCATATCTTACCAATCATACTCTTACTCAACAATACAACAAACAGCTGCCCAACCGTTACCCTTTGGATCTTACTCTATTATTGGCTCTCTTCACGACCTTACTAACACGAGAAAATTTGCCAAATCCTATACGGACATTCTTCGCTCCTGCATTTTTCTTACCACTAACTCTTAATGTGGTCCGCGATCCACAATCCGAGTCAACCGCCATTCCACCCTTCTCCTCCCGAATTCTCTAACGGTATTGCTCTCTCTGTTCTTGGATGATATCTTCAAAGTTGATGAGGGCACGCCCTTCATCAATGACTCGACACCCAAGGGCTTTAGTTAACTTGAGGGTTTGCCTCGCTTCCTCCTTCACAAAAGTCTCCTCAAGGCTCAACGTCGGCCCAGAAGCATCTCTTCCCGGCTCAAAGCCCAGGGGGAACTCAGGGTCTTCAAAAAGCAATCTAAGGTCTTCATCATCTGCTCCCTCCCCAGCCTGCTCCACTTGGGGGTGCTCAACAGCTGCATCTACCCCACCTCGACCTTGCTCCGTCTCAGAAACCTCCATATCAATAAGGTTACTAAACCCCTTATCACATCCCTCGAAACATCCTGGTCCTTACTAACCATTTCCACTGCTATGGGATCCGGAACTGCGTTCTTACTTCCCAACGGTTCTCGAATGGAGACAGGAGCTTGATTTACAGGCCCCGCTTGGGCCACCTGAGAAACATTATGGGGCGCACACGAACGACTCAAGCCAGCGGCATGCCTAGTCTGCCCCCAGTCAGCAAGCTGTCCACCCGAAACTTGAAACTCTGGACTCCACCACTCACCATTCCCCCCATATCCTTGACCCCACCAACCGGACTGCTCCACCAAAGGTTAGACCCACGGACCATAATAAGGGGCCATCCACCCCAAATAATACAGGGTCACACCATTACCGAAACACATCTGGGCCTCACTGCCAGACGACCCAAAACACTTCAAGGATCAAGACTGGAAATTCAACCCTCCATATGGAGGGACACAATGCGCCCGGGAACCACCACCAGCCCTCAACTCATCAACTTCCCGCCGTCAGTTATTGCAACTGGTCACCAGAATTTGAAATCTTCCACGCCGATTGGAACACCCGTCATCTTGCACGCGCCGAAACTGCACTTTTGTACACGCTCCTTCCAGAACCACTTCAAAATCGCTAGAGAAGTCGACAACTCGACCGGAATTTGTACAAGCAGAGGCTTCCGTCGCTTCCCCACTAGTCTTGCCCGTTGCACCAAAGGCACCATTGTCTATTGGAAGTATAGGTTTTGATAAAGAATGTGTAAACGTTATAACTTCTCATTGATGTTTTTGTATCTGATAGCTGATTACAAGCGATGTAAAACAAAATAGATATATAGCAATCTAGCTCCTATATTCTAGCTAACAATATGTAAAGATAAATAAATAATACAAGCTGTTAAGATATTCTAAGTATCTCTGTTACGATATTCTAAATATCTTTGCATATATCTAATAAACTGATTATTCCAATATATGCTCCTTGTTATTCCAGTACCCCCTCGCAAGCCGCAGGTAAGCAAGATTACCAAGGCTTGGTGAAGTATGTTCATGCATCCCCATACGTTGTATCTGTTGCTGATATTGTGTGCGGGAAGAGCCTTAGTCATCATATCTGCTAACTGTGAGGAAATATGCGTATAAACCACATCGACGAGCCCTGCTGAATTTTATCCCGTACAAAATGGCAATCAATTTCAATGTGATTTGTCCGTTCATGAAACACAGGATTCGCGCTATATGGATAACGGATTGGTTGTCACATTTTACAGGTATCGGGGTAATATTATCAACTCCGAGTTCACTCAAAAGACGAGTCAGCCAGGTTAACTCTGCAGTAACACGACGTAAAGACCGATATTCCGCCTCTGCACTAGAAAGGGATACAGAGCCTTGCTTCTTGGTCTTCAGGAGATAGGACTGCTACCTAAGAAGATATAATACCCAGAAATGGACCGTCTGGTATTAGGACAAGCTGCCCAGTCAGAATCAAAATAGGCCAGTAGATCTAATGGAGAAGAATCTGCGCGAAGAACAATGCCATAATTCATGGTCCCTTTGACATAACAGAGAGCATGTAGCGCAGCTTCCATGTGCGTGTCAGTAGGATTCTGCATGAACTGACTGAGATGCTGAACTGTGAAACTGATATCAGGCCTGGTGTTCGACAAGTAGTTGAGTTTACCCACAAGCCGACGATAAAGAGAAGGGTGATGCAAAGACACACCATCATCAGTCAACAAAGTTTTACCAACCACCATTGGTCCCTGAGTGGCTTTGCGAGTCTCACACCCATATTCTTGTACAAGATCCATGCAAAATTTCCGTTGGGACAATATATAGCCAGAGGTCATGCGAATAAACTCAATCCCTAGGAAATAATGCAAAGAACCCAAATATTTAATGCGAAAATTCTCATCTAAAGCCCTTTTGATACCATTGATCTCTTCCTGGTTGCCACCTACCACCAAAATATCATCCACATAAACAGCCAAGAAGATTCTGCCACTGTCATCCTTGTAAAACAACGAGTAATCATTCTTGGATTGTGAAAAATGAAGATGACGTATGAAAGTAGCTAGCTTAGAAAACCATTGACGGGAAGCTTGCTTGAGACCATACAATGATTTTTTGAGTAAGCAAGCTTTGTTGTGCCCGTCAACAGCAAGACCATGTGGAATCCACATATACACATCCTCATCTAGATCACCATGGAGAAATGCATTATTTACATCAAGTTGATTGGTGATCCAACCTCTGCTAAGAGCGACAACAATGAGTGCTCGAATGGTAGTCATCTTAACAACAGGAGAAAAGGTCTCGTTATAGTCCAGCCCGTGGCGTTGAGTGAAACCTTTTGCCACAAGACGTGCTTTATAGCTTTCCAACGTGCCATCAGACTTGAGCTTGACCTTGTAGACCCACTTACAACCAATGACTTTCTTTCCACTAGGAAGAGTAACAACATCCCATGTATTATTTTGTTTAAGAGCGTCCAACTTGGCATCCATCGCTTTATTCCAATGCTCATGTTGCGCGGCCTCGTGATAACTCATGGGTTCAAACAAAACAGTGTCAAGTTGAGGTGTGGAACATGTCAAAAAAGCTGTAAAAGCACGAGGAGTGATGTCTGTGAGACTTACACAATTAGAAAGTAAAGAGCCAGAAGCATCACAACCTTTGTAAACCCGCTCGGTGAGGACATCCTGGAATGCAGTACTACAGACGTAATCGGCAAGATAACCGGGCTTATGACTGCTCCTGCTCGAACGCCTGACAGGAACATGTTGCTCAACCAAAGAAGTGTCAACATTAAGGGAAGATTGCTCTACCGGTGGATCCTCATCAAAAATAGCATAATGGACATCATTAGATAAAGAATCCAGGAGTATTAAAAGCAGGTAAATTGACCGCAGAGTGGTCCACTGTCGCTGTCGCGTAAGGAAAACATGACTGTGAAATTTAACATCTCGGCAAATCTCCACTGTGCGGTTATGAATACTCAGAACTTTATACCCTTTTCGTCGCGGATCTTCACCAAGATAAATGCACGATTCTCCTTGCGCACTAAACTTCCCATCTGGCCGATGCACAACAGTTTTGTAACACAGGCATCCGAAGGGTTGAATGTCACCATAAGTTGGCGTACGCCCATACAAAATCTCAAATGGAGTCTTACCCTGTAGAGCCTTGGTAGGAAGTCTGTTAATTCAATAAGCTGCATGCAGTATACACTCACCCCAATAACAGAGAGGAACATTAGACTGAAAATATAACGCTCTCGCTGTTTCGAGTAAATGCTTATGTTTGCGTTTTACCATAGCGTTCTACTGAGGTGTATAAGCGCAAGTTGTCTGGTGAAATGATACCTTCTTTGGAAAAGAATTGTTGACCGCCATGAGAGCTACCAAGTTCTTTGGCATTATCTGTTCGAATAACTTTGATGCGTGTGTCAAATTGCCTTTCAATCATTTTGACAAAGTTAACGAGAACTTCCCATCCTGCACTCTTCTGTTTGATAAGATGAACCCAGGTTGTTCTAGTAAAATCATCAACGAAACAAACAAAATATTATAACCGTTGTACGTGTCCACTGTGAACGGACCCCAAATATCAACATGAATCATTTCAAAAGCCTTCTTGGTTTTAATAAACGAACTGTCAAAAGGAAACCGCTGAGCTCTACTTTTGTAACAGACGTGGCAAACATAATCAACTGGAATATCAGAATCTTTAATTAAACGCATGGAAACGAGTTTTTTAAATGGTACATGTCCAAGTGTAACATGTAAGTCTACCGCTTTAGAACAAGAAATAAATGCTCGACCTTTATTATCTGAAACCGTAGACGACATTTGGCCCAGGCCCAAATTCGTCTGTCCACTCGTCTGTCCCGGTTCTCCTTGATTGTAATACCCCCATCCCACATCGGGATATGAGTAGTAATGTGAATGGTTTATAAGGATACATATGAGTTGACTACAGCAACAGGCCTTCCACTTTTCAGCCCAAGTGAGGATTGAGGGCTTAAAGTGGCTAGTTTTCAAGTCCGGATGGCTTGGGAGCTAGGTTGTTGGACAGTTACCCATATGGGGTGTTACAAATGGTATCAGAGCTGACTCGGGACCGTGCGGGATGAGCTACCCGACACCTACCGAGGAGGTCCATGGGACTTGGATGTTAGGCTTGCGACGAGGATGTCGCGTTCTTTGAGTGGGGGAGTATGTAATACCCCCATCTCACATCGGGATATGAGTAGTAATGTGAATGGTTTATAAGGATACATATGAGTTGACTACAGCAACAGGCCTTCCACTTTTCAGCCCAAGTGAGGATTGAGGGCTTAAAGTGGCTAGTTTTCAAGTCCGGATGGCTTGGGAGCTAGGTTGTTGGACAGTTACCCATATGGGGTGTTACACTGATCCATTTTGTGCCGCTGGTCCAGTATCATCTTGGGTTGCAATCTCTCGAGCTCAACTTCTGCCTGCGATGGATCCTGAACATAGAGCCCATGAAGACTACGCCCAACCCGCTTAACCAGAGCTGAAGAAGGGACCTGTACAAGCACCCCATTATCATCAAAAACCACAGAACACTGAAGCTCTCGAGTTAATTTCAGTACCGACAACAAATTGAACTGAAATTCGGGAACAAAGAGAACGTCGCGCAGCCAGAATCGGTCTCCCAGTCTAACATCTCCGATGAATTGAACCGATTGCGGCCTCCCATTAGGAAAAACCACGGTTTTCCCTTCATTTAATCATCGTTAGTTTCTGAAATTTGCCCTATTTCCTGACATATGGTCGATTGCCCCCGAATCCACAATCCACTCTCCTTCAAAAGAACTATGTGAGCTAAGAAAACACAATTTAGCGCAAAAACAACCATTACCTGAGAAATTACAGTGTGATTGTTTCTCTGGTTTGGTACTGGAGTTTGCGCTTCGAATCATCTCTATAAGTTGTTGAATCTGCCTGGGTGTAAAACCATCCTCTCTATGAGACTGTGTGTCGCTGTTGTCTGTGCTGATTTGCTCATCTGTCTTTGCTATGTTTGCAAAGCTTTTCTTTCTACGTGTGAGGACATTCTCTCGCCCATGGAGGAAATAACAACCCTGCTCAGTGTGACCGCTCTTTTTACAGTGATTGCACTTTTGTTTCTGAAAGCAAGTTTCGGTACTGTGACCGATTTTTTTATAGTGACCACAATGTGTTCTTCTTCTGTCTGATTCGCCCCTGATGCTAGGGTTTCTCGAACTGTCTGTGTTGGTAGTTCTCTGACTGTAAAACGACATGGAATTTTCTGTTGTGAGTTTGCCACCTCTCTGTTCTTCTTCTTGAACAACCAGAGCAAAGGCTTTCTCCAGCTCTAGTGGTTCTTTCATAGCTAAAATATGTCCACGAATGGACAAATACTCACGGTTCAGTCCCATTAGAAAAGCTACCAACTTGTCTTCATCCAGAGCCTTCTTGATGCCCTTATTAACACCATAGGTACACCCATTGCAAGAACACCTCTATGGAGGTCTAGCCTGTTCTAATTCACCCCATAATTTCTTAAGCTTATTGAAATAGTCTGCTACTGACAACTCTCCTTGTTTAATGTCTTCGAGGTCACGTTTGAGGGAGTGCACAACTGCTAAGTTGCTGTGCTTGTATCTTCGAGAAAGAGATTCCCAAATCTCAACCGGATCATCAAGGTAGCAGACATACTCAAGAATATCAGCAGAGAGGGAATTTTTTAACCAAGAAACAACATAAGACGTCGACCTTTCCCAAGCAGAAAAATGTATGGTATCATCCTCACTTGGTTTTTTGATTTTTCAGTGACAAAACCATACTTGTTTTTAGACTTTAAAGCTGTTGTCATATCAAATTTCCAGCCAAGGAAACCGACACCATTGAACTTTGGAACAAGAAGCAAATCTTGGTTTTCAGCGGCATGGACATAGATAGGGTCATTTATGTCGATGGTGCTGTTTGATGGAGATGCCGCCACCACTTCCTTCTCCTTCTGATTTGGATCCGCCATGGATAAAAGGAGCGCTTATGCCCAGGAAAAATATTGTATTTTTACTGTGCTCTAGATACCATATTAGAAATATTATGGGGAGAGGAATAGGCCCAACAGGAGAATTATATAAAATACCGATACAGACTAGTAAGGCCCAATAACCCATGAGGTTTCATCCTAAAATCAATTGGCTATAGGTGGAGTAGCCCATAAGCTATATGAACTACTTTCTAGCTCTATAATTTTTCAATGTGGGACTCACACTTGTTCTCCAGCATCCCCCCTCAAGTGTGAGTCTTTCACACCCTGCTTGGACCCATTTGGTACTGGTCCGGTCTCTGCTCCGTGACACAGTCCAATTCAACGGTACTGGCCCGGTCCCTTCTCTTGGTTTATCGTGACACAGTCCGTTTTTACTCGGGTATCCATTAGGCAGTGGTGCATTACCCAAGGTTGAACCTAGGCTCTGATACCATATTGAAAGTATAGGTTTTGATAAAGAATGTGTAAACGTTATGACTTCTCATTGATGTTTTTGTATCTGATAGCTGATTACAAGCGATGTAAAACAAAATAGATATATAGCAATCTAGCTCCTATATTCTAGCTAACAATATATAAAGATAAATAAATAATACAAGTTGTTAAGATATTCTAAGTATCTTTGTTATGATATTCTAAATATCTTTGCATATATCTAATAAACTGATTATTCCAAATATGCTCCTTGTTATTCCAATATTGTCCTCCTGCTTCCCTACCTGCATCTTCTCACAACTGACTACAGACACACCCATACTCTCCTGTCTCAAAACAGGACGAGGAGTACAGCACCTGCTATGCGGCATCCCGTACTTAGCTCTACGAGCAAAAATTTCAAAGCCCAGAAACCGTCAGCCGTTAACCCTGTTAATCGCTTCAACTAATCGGGAAGGAGTCTTCAACTGGACCAACGCAAAAGCAAGCTTATTGTTAGGATGGAACTTTTTAGAAATGAAGATTCTCGTGATGTTGTCATCCATCTTCAAGAGCCAATGAATGGCTTTTGAATCTGCAAGTCGACTGAGATTGTTGATGAAGAGGGTACAAGGATGGCCATCCGCAGCCGGAACGAAGTCATCTCCAGCAGCTTCCTTCAACCTCGACGCATCTCCATCTGCTCTCCTCGATCTACAACGCCTCCTGAACGACGCCTTCGTCCACCGGAAGCACTGATTGGAGGGGGCGCTACGACCTCCTCGCCTACTGCCATGCGACGCGGCCTGCAAACTAGAACGCTGCAGTTGACTCTGGTTCTCCTACCTAGAACACCGTGACTCGCTTTGAGTCCTCCTCCGAGAAGAAGATCTGCGCGAGCGACTCCTCGAAAAAACCGCCTCCTGGACCACCTTGAATGACACCTGGAGACACAGGAGCTTCGCCGCCGGTCCCTACGCCTCCCACGACTGTCCCGCTCCTCTCGCTCACGCTCTCCTCTCATGTGTTTATCTTTGTTTCAGCACAATCTTCCCCGATCCCGTCCTTGACCTAGAGTCAAAACTAGAATGATGGGTAGTTCTTGCTCCATTGACTTATTACCTTATCCTTATTATAATTTCTATTAAAACAACCCCTTTCACACATACCAATCTGCTCCACATCTTAAATTTTACCCTTGATGTATAACCTTTTCTTTATTATAATTTCTATGCGACCTATCCTTATGGGTTTTTCTAATCAACTGTGAACAATTTACAAATCCCAAAGGAAAAGGCTTACAATTTTGATCCTTCGTTTTAGTAGTTTAGGTAGTGGCTTTAAGATGGCTCGCTATAAAATCAGTGCCCTTTCCTTTCCATTCAGATATATAATTTATAAGTAGGTCATATCTGAGTTTCACGAGAATGTACAATTTTATTTTAATTTGATTCTTGTGCTCAATCAACTACAGATTCTTGAATGAGATGATGCACTCTTTTTATGCCATGTGTTTGAGTGGTATATAATTTGACATTTTATTGTATTGACATTGAAATCTTCTCTTTTAACAGTATAAGAATATTGTTCTATTGGTGCAATTTGTATACTATCAAATAGGGCAACATAAACTTTGCTCTATAAATGTTATCAAATAATAAGGGTGCAGTATTTGATTGAAGCAAAAAAGCAAGAAAAAAAATCACGTCCTAACAGATAGAATGAATTGGTGCAATTATAAAAGTCACAACGTGCATTCATATAGGTTCATTATCATAATAATAGGGAAAACCTATTGAGGAGATCTTGTAATCTTGCTCTAGTAGATAATATTAATTGGTGCAGTTTTTAATTTAGCACCAAGTGGTATGTCAAAAATGGGACAATCTTTATTCTTGCACCTTTTGTATACCTTATTAGTTTTTTTTTGAAAACGTATACCTTATTAGTTGGTGTAATTCTACTCTCACTCTGAAGCTATAAGTGGAAGATAAACCTTTCGCTCTAATTGTATTGATCAAATAGCGCAACTTAGATTTTGAGCTCTGATTATGGTGTCAAATGAATGATGTGGTTGGATTATGTTGGAGCAACTAGTTTCATGCCCTATTAGATATGCTCAATTGGTGCATAGGCTTGTTTGACACCAAGAGGCTATAGCAAACGGTGCAATATATGATCTAATGGAGCGCCTGAATCTCGCACCATTATGGTTTATTCTCCGTGGTCTTGCGAACAACAAAGGGAGAAGAACATGAGTCATCTGTGATTGACATTTTTATTTTGTTTTTTGTCATTAAAGGTTAGTATCTCTCAAAACCTCTAAACTGAATTAGCTAGGTTTCTACCAAATATCTTTGATAATTATCTTGTGATGCCTTCATTCACTTCTTGTGTATGCACCTCAAACACTGTTATCTCTCGCACACCTAGGGATGGCAATGGGTTAGGTGATGGGTCAGGCCGACCCGACCCGTCACCCGTAAATTCATCACCGGTCACCCGTTTCATCTGTCACCTGTAGGTGATGCGGGCGAAACGGGTGAACCCGTCACCTGTTTTTTTTTAACAAGTATTTTTAGCCTTTAACACCTATATAAGCTTAATTTTTCAATAAAAATACACCCATATTTGTTGAATAATACAAACTACATCAATAAATGTCAATAACATACTCAAAACATAGTTTATTAACCAACAAAATGCTAAAAATACACCCATATTTTCAATTACACATACATGCGGGTGACGGGTCGGGTGACTGGGTGGAAAATGTTCACCTGACCCCACCTGTCACCCACACCCGTTTCACCCGTCACCCACTTTTTGCGGGGTTTTCACCCATTTTAGCAAGTTGGGTGGTCGGGTAAATCGGGTACCCGTCATCCATTGCCATCCCTACGCACAACATATTGAAGACGAGGTTGAAAGCACTTTGAACCGGTAATATACTCTAACCCATCTTCTTTCTTCACTCACGGTAATTTTACGAGCCCAGCTGGTGAACAAGGAACATACACTCTCTGCACCTGTCTTCATTCCCTTCTTGTTTCTACTCTTATGCAAATATTGAGCTCTGCTATCTCTCTTACACCAAATTGAAGACGGGGCTGAAAACACTTCAAACCGGTAATATACTATACCCTATCTTTTTCTCTTCACTCACGGTAATTTTGCGAGCATACCAGGCAAACAAGGAGCATACATTCTCTGCGCCAGTCTTCATTCACTTCTTGTGTCTGCCTCTACCACTCTACAAAGTGATGCATCTCTCCCACAACAGTAAGAAAATAAGGCTGAGAACATTTCATCTGGGAACCGGTAGTATACTTGAACTTATCTTCTTCTCTCTGGGATGTTTAGCATTTCTGCACTCTAAGGGAAGTCATTTGATTTCATTTTGCGTCCTCATTGTGTTCCCCTCATATTTCTGTACCCACTGAGGATAATCTTACAGAGTATTAATGAACCAGATGCAAACATGTTACCTGTATCATCAGCAGATGATGTTATCAATTTGATGAATCTTGGTCAGAAGAATTGAGCAATGAGTTCCGGTTATTGATTTTGTTAGCATGGATCAAGTGAGTGGGTGATGTGAAGCAGAATATTGTGTCACAGTAATCTATTTAGGCCCTCCTGTTATACCATTGTTGGTGCATCAAAAGCTCAACTAAATTGTTATCCACTTTTTAATTCAGGTTGATGATTACTGTCTAAGTAAGGATGTGTTTAGTGGTGCCGATACCGCGCCATGAAGCCCAGTTGATATAATTAAACTTATTCATGATGAAACAGAGGAAGGCAAAGCTATAACTAAGGAGGATGTCAATTGTAGTCTCTCTGGTGATGTTCTTCATCAGTCTCACTTAGTGGTAACTAACTAACCTGAAAACAATAGAATATATACTTGCAAGGAGTTTTGAGAGATATGCAAGTTTACGAAGTTATGTCAGAGTAGAAGATCAAAACATTCTTGGAAGGAGAAGTTGATATTATTCTCCTTTTCAGTATAGTAAAGGGTTTTGTGTTCGTAATATTGAGTTGGAGCTAGGTATGGAATTTTTAAGTGATTGTTTTTGTTATGCCTTGTTCCTTCCCTTTGCTTCTGTGACACTATAATGTGTATATCATATACGTTACCCACACCTATGTGGTTGAATTTAATGTGTTTACTTCAGGTTTGTTACAGTTTCCTTGAACACCACTCTTGTGGTTTGTGGGACTATTGTTTCTTGTTTTTATCTGGTTACTTTTTGAACAAGCAAATGGCTTAATCACAAGTGGGCAGTAGTATGTGGGATGTAGTCCTTTCTATGTGATATTATTATTTGGAAGCTTTCCACCTCTTAACTCACCTCTGTTGATTATACTATTATCAAGATGTTTGTTAATGAATGTTACTTTGGTTTATTGGCTTTGTTTTATGGGTTGTTGTACTCTCTCTTTAAATGGAGATTTCAGGAGTTTAGGTTTTGAGTTGTTCTAGATCAATTGCATCAAGGGTTGTTGTGGTGGCTGTATTTGCGGACACTTTGTTATAGCCTACCAGACTCACTAGCACCTGTTGAAACATCCATAGTGTCCACGCTGGTGGTATTGACGATTGTTGGTGATGTTAGTAAAGAAAAGATTGATTATTTAATTTGTGTTTGTTTGATATTTGTGTACATCTATGCTCAGGTAGTAGGTGGTGATATGATCATGGGGAAGTGGATCATACAAACTACTAAGATATCTTCTTAGCTCTAAATTGTGTCTTCATTCTTATAGATGTGATATCGCAGTTCTAAACTGTATCGTTACTTCAACTCTAAATTGGATTAGTGTTTAGCGTTGTTCTTTTTATTTATTTTTTTTGTACATGTTCAAGGGAAGGACCTAACATCAGGAGCCAATCTTCATGGTTAGATGCACTTAGTGGAGTTAGCTAGAAGTGAAAGGGTTAAAAAATCAAAGGTCAATGGGGATAGGCTGAAGGAAGCAGTGCATATCAACAAGTTTCTTTCTACTTCGGGGATGTGATTGCTTCTCTTGCTCATAAAGGCGTTCATGTTCCTATCAGGATAGTAAACTCACACCATAGGTTCACGATTCTTCGGGTTAGTCTATCTGTACTTTTTCATTTGATTTTTTTTGTTTTTGTAGGTGAAAATCAACTATTGAATTGGTTTCGCAGTACCAGAATGTTTAGACTCGCTTAGATAATGTGGCATTTATAACTTTGTTTGCTCTTAGTAAAAGGAAACACCTGTTTATTGATTAGAGATTAGAGATTGTTATTTGGGTGTTAATGTAGGGTTTTTTCCGCTTGTTTTTGAAATCGTGGTACAGATGGCTAATCATTTTATTGGTTGGAATGACATTATTTGAGTTGCTAAAGACTGAAAAAGCTAGTATTGTTTTCTAAACTCGGGCTTGAACAACATTAAGCTTTGTGTTGAGGTATTTCTCAATTCCAAAGGGCTTGTGGATTAAAGGATGGTGCTTCGATTCATGTCGAAACTAGTATGGGCAGTAATTGCCTGAAATTTGAATGTTGCTTGAGATTGATGGTTTTATTTATTGGCCTTGCTACCATCCCACACGAGCTCTTAGTGCCCTTAAGACGGTATTTATGTATAGTTGATACAACTCAATGGTAAGTAATAGTTTTGTTAAAGATTGTGTTTAAGAGATAATATTATACATTTGTGGAAAATGATAAATGAAATTTTATAAGTATCTTCATGATTGTTAATAGATTTTGGTTGTAAAAATTTTATATTGTATTCTTTAATTTCAATATAGAGAGTATTGATATGATTATATATAATGCAGGATTTAAATGATTTTTTAAAAAAGATAATGAAAGATCAAATAGTGCACCTTTTTTGCCCCAAGTTGCACTATTAGTTTCATATCGATCAATTAGTGCACATTTTGTTGCACCAATAGAGTTCAAAAATAGTGCAACATCTCCACGATGCACCAAAGTCACTATTGTAGCGAATCAATAGGTGCAACCTTGGAGCAACTTTAATTTTGTATAACGACTTAATTGGAGCAAAATTTTTATCTATTGAGACAACTTTATTACTCCAGTTGAGCTTGTATGTAGTAGATTCAACTTGTATGTAGTAGAGTAAGTAAAGAAATCCTGCATGGATAAGGATCTATATAGAAAAAACCGATGGTCACTTACATTAATTGTGTGAAATAAGTAGTATTTGACTGCTATTATAAATAATTATTCGGTTGATTTTATCTTACTTAGTTTATGTTATTTTGTTAGCTTGTCAAAATAATTTTTTTTAGTTTAGTTTTTCAATTTGTATGCAATATATTATTTTAAAGTTACTTTTAAATTTTGCATTTAATATGTTAGGTTTGTTTGATCCATACAGAGAAGAAAGGTAATAACTGATAGATATTGTATGAAAAGTGATACACAAAGTGGGTCACCAAATGGACCCAGCCATTAGTAGTATCTACTTTTTTTTCTAAATTAAAATAAATTTAGCTATCAATTTGTATTTTTTTTATAATTATAGTAGCGGGTAGAACAAGGTATTTCATTGTTAGATCATGTTTTAACTTTATATAATGCTTTTAATCATGATATAAGTCAAATTATTTGGATAGTTTATGTGGATTTCTAACCTTGAAAAGATACTGTAGTTATGGTTTTGATCAACACACATTGGGTTGTCTCTTAGTAAACATTTCTAGGGTATTAGTTAGAAATCATAAAGCACATGATTAACCTTTATGTAATGAGAAGGTTGAAATTGGAAAACTTTTGTCTCTAGTTTAGAAGGTGATCATTTGAGGCCTCGGGATAATTTGATTTTTTTACTTTTCAAAATCTAACTATGTCACGTTAAATATGGCTTAATTAATTAATACTAGATAATCATACATTATATTAAGCAAGGGTAAGATATAATCCTTCATTCATTTGCGATTATAATTGATAATCTTCTAATTTAGCTTGGGTTAAGAAATTAAATGGTGAATCGGTTTCTTCTTCAACTGCAATCAGGTATGAATTTTGCCTTAGTGCGATGGAGCTGAACCTGTGTTAAACAATATATTAGTTTGGGGTGTTTATAACCTGTTGAATCTGAAGAACAATGTTAGAGGTATTGTTTCTTCTAATAAGTATGTGAAATTATGTTTGATGTAAGGGGGTGTTTGTTTTGCGCAGGGGAAACGAAATGGAATCAGGAAAGAGAATGTAGGGGTATGGAAAAGAATTCTCTGTGATTTTCTTAGCTGTTTGTTTGTGCAGGGGAAATAGAAATGAATAACTGGTCAATGGAATAACACCCCTACCGGTAATCACACCATTACTCTTAACCTGTCTCCATTATCAATACACGAGCAGCGGAAATTCTAATACGACCGGGGGTGAAACAATGCCGTTAGCCACCCACGTGACTAACAAGGCCAATTCCAAACAAACAATACAACACACTATCGGTCTGATGGGTCTTTACCGAGTACACTAAACAAAATGATACATTCCATTCCCTTATCAATTCTCAACCAAATACAACCTTCAATCCCATGGTAAATAATACAGTCTCCATTTAATACTATACCGAGTATCTACAATTCTCAACATTATTAATGACATTTCGGTCTTACATTTCCATAATACAACAATACAAATAATTAACAACTACCCATGCTTAATCACAACCCTGTCCTACTCTCGAACGGTGATCAGCTCCTTTGTACCTGGAAAATGAAAACATCGCCCCAAGGGGCTCAGCAAAATTGCTGCATATGACTTCCGCATACCCTGCGTACTAGCGAGGGTACACCGACTAATTGGTCGAGAGCATGTGATTCATTTTATTTCAAACAGCATGCAATACAACAATACATTATATATGTACATTCACACAACACTCCACATTCAATCCAGGAATACAATCCACACAGATATCACATCCAGCTCGGTAGGTTCAATTACCTTATTCTTAAACCTTGAGAGACCGTATCTCAAGTGAGTTTCATTCTTATTACTCATCCATTTTTCCACCCCAACCGGGTAGTCTACTTGTCCTAGATTTTAGACACTCTCGGTCCCGATCTAGTTTTCTGGATTATTCTACTCTTGAATAATTTTAGGTTAAGCCTCCAAGGCCTCCGGCGGAGACATATATAGGTCTCACCACCGGGCTTTTATAATCTCAAGACGGAATTAGAAACATTCTCTCATGTTCCCTCTTCCTATCCCATAATACCCAGCTTACCCCTTTAGACGGGTAAGCTCTGCCGGTCTTACTCAAGTCGGGCACCACTATGTGGAACACGGCCCCGCAGGGCACCACTATGTGGCACACGGCCCAGTAACAAGGGAGTTCGACCACGAATTTGGAAACATACGCTCTGTTGCTTCCTCTTCCTTGCACGCGTGACTCACAATCCCCTTAACCCAACTCTCGGGTTAGTAACAATAGGTACTCATATATAAATACATATATAGATATCAGTCAGCCGCATCTCTCTCGATGCTTTCATACAACTTAGGAGGTTTTCCTATCTCGTTGTATCTGCCGATTTACGGGTCGCCCCTACACTTCCATTACTTAGGAATTATGTTCATTTTCTAACATTGAGTCTCATCCTTGCATAGGAGGTCGACTATTGATATTAAGGACGTTCTCTAGCCTTATATGTCGCTTGTTCACTTTTCGAGTAAACTCTTAAGTTTGATTTATCGTTGTCCATTGATCGATGGTTTTCATGTGTTATCTCGTTTTTATTATCTCACGACACGACTCGTTCTTCGAGTCACTAATTAATCAAGACTCAACTATGAGTCGCACTACCATACACAATCAACATTCAATCAATTCATTCACAATTCACATTTCATGAATTATACAAACTTTAGTTGAAAGAATGCAATCCAACAAACGACAATACATACAAGCACTAATAAGTGTACACATTCCGATTCGTGCATTTATATTGTTAGGTGATCGCACAATCAAACAAGCACACAAATCGGGGTAACGAAGTTAGGATACAAAGCATGAGGAAATCATACCTTTCACCGGGGTTAACTTTACCGGGTGTTCTCACGTTCCTTGGTTCATCCTTGTTCCTCGAATCTCACTCACGAACCACTGACTACATGCCAAATGGTTCTATTAATATTTGAGCATTACGGTATATACATAGTTGCTACTCCCGTACTTACCCCGTTGTCCCGTTATTTCGGTTTAACTTAGTGTAATTAAACTCACAACTTCCTCAACCACTTCTTAAACTTGTTTATACTTCTTAAGACCTTTAAAGGTCATCAAACAACTCCTAAACATCATCTAAAACCAATACCATTCAATCCCCCATGTTTTAAAGCCTAAAAAGTACTCACGGGTGAATTCTGGGGGTGGTCCGGGACCTGGTCCGGACCCTAGGTCCCGGACCAATACAGAAATCAACTTTCGGCACAATTTTACACCTGGTCCTGGACTTAAGTCCCGGACCAATTCCTGTATTCACTCTCGGGCCTTTTTTTGATGCGGTCCGGGACTTGGTACATATCCTAAGTCCCGGACCCTGCTAAAAACTGTTTTAAGGTCATTTTTCAGCCCCAAATCAACCCTTAATCCACCCCTAATCTTTCCATAAACTTTTCACAAGTTTCGTACATAATTAAACACCTCAAAACACTCCATAAACCACTCCAAATCTTTGGTTTAATCCACCATCCAATTCTTGCTCAAATTCAACAAATCCAAATTCTCACATTTTGCATTTTGCACTCTTATGCATTTCTAACTTCTTCTTGCTTGTTTCTACCTCCTACCAACCTCACCAAATCCATCAATGACCATTACAAATCATTCCTACATAAATGCACTTCCAAAACCCAAGTCCAACTCTCATTTCCTAAGTCTTGCACACTTGCTCTTTTCTAGTTTTTCCATAGCATTTCAATACCTATTTGCTACAGATTTTTACCTCCTTCCCTCTAGTTCTCCAAATGCCATTTCAAGGCTATTACTCAACTCTAAACAACACTACAAACACCTAGGTTCCCCAATTCACTAAGTCATCTTTAAACACTTGTTTTTCTACCAGAATGTTGTCATAACCTCCCCATAAACCTTACATGTCCAAACTCATCTTTTTCACCATTTTCAATCCTAAACTAGCCACACCCATACAAGGGTCCTACCAGCACATAAGCTCAACCAAAAATCCACCACATCAATATTATAGCTCCAAAACTCAAATGCAATGGCACTTAGGCCCTTAAATCAAAATAGTTCACAATTATCTCTAAAATCAACTATACACATCCTCCCACATAGATTTCAATTCATAGTTTGGGCTCATTAATTTAATTACTCATCCCAAATCCTAAAGCATTTTAAAACAAGCTTTAAGGTTGATTTCTTACCTTAATTCCACAAGTCTCTTTTCAATTCTCCTCCTCCTTTTCTCCTTCTCTAATTCAGTCAAATGGGCAATGGAGTTGCCAAACTCCATTCCCAACATTCAAGAGGCACAAAATGAATATAATCAAACCTCTAACCCTTAGAAAAATTCTAATTCAAAGAAAGAGCTTAAACACCACAAGTTAAGGTTTACCTTTGGAGTGTTCAAGAGGGGTTTTCACCCATGAATCAAAAGGGGAAACTCCACCACCATTGGAGGGTTGAATTGAAGCTCAAAATCAAGAAGAAAACAAGGTGTGAGAGAGAGAAAATCAGCCAGCTCTACAAGATGGAGAAAGAATGGGTTTTTCATGAATCTTTTTACCTTAGGAGAGAGAGAAGACTCCAAGCTACCCATTGATGCTATTTTCTCTTCAAGTGGGGAAAACCCATATGGATGAAGTTCATCCTTTTGTAATTTTGAAAAGAGAGAATGATGAGAGGAGTTCAAATATGTAATTTATTTTTGATTTGGAGCTTTAATAAAGCTTGGGCAAGGCAAAGAAGGGAGGAAGCCATTGTTGGCTGGTTGGAGAACTCAAATCGGCAGCTTGGGGGGAATGAAGAAGAAACTCGTGGTGGGGGAAAGAAGAAAGGAAAAGAGAGAAGAGGGAAATGGGAAAAAATGAGAGGAGAGAGGTAACCTTTTTACTTTTGTACTTTTGCACTTTTCTATTTCTCTTTTCTCTTTCTTTTCTAGCTTTATTAATGTGTGTGAGGGGGCTGCTTTACTGAATAAAAACCGGCCCCATATATATTACAAGCTGGAGCGTTTTTCATCTTTTACAGAAAACGCTCGTGATTTTACCCGGTTTAGCACTATTCACTAACCGGGCCCGTTTTCCGGAATTTTCTCGTTTCTTTAATTTTAATGGTTAATATACCTCCATTAATGTTTATTTATAGTTATTTAATGAGCTATAATTTTTACGGGTTCATTTGACCACTTAAAGTCACGTTTTCGGGTTTTCTCGAAAAACGTGCGCTAAAGCTTTATTAGCGTTTTAACTCATTATTTGGATCCGTTTTCTTCGGGAATTGTTCCCATATATTATTTAGGCCTTATTAAGCCTTTCAAATCCATTTAATACTCTTGTTGAGGTCGCATTCCTCTTAGGGTCACTTAACGCTCAATTTAGCGTTTTTCGCTTTTTAAGCGTTTTTCTTGTTTCTTTTGGATTTATTCTTTTTACCAAAATTCATTAGGCACTAATAGGCCCTCAATATCGTATTAGAGTAATTTAATCACCCTAATTAAGTTCGGGGTATTTCAAATGGTCACCGGTCAATGGTCAACATCCACCGGTCACTGGTCAATGGTTATTAGTCATCGGTCAATGGTCATATATCACCGGTCAAAGTGTGCTAGGAGAAGGGAATCTCATTGCCTAGCAGAGGTGGGGAATCAAGTTAGATGGGTAATCCCATTTCTTTTTCCTTTCTTGAAAATAACAAAACTGACTAAACAAATAGCAGGAAACGAAATCATTCCTATTCCCTTTTTTTATTACCTCAAAACAAATGCCTCCCGGATATTCTTAAGCTATGACGGTATGATAACGTGTGGGGACATATAAAATGGGATCAATAGATTGGGTACGGGTTGGGTGAAGTATCACCATATCCATCACCCGGATATAGCATTCATCATCTGTCATTCTGCGTCGTTTCTTATTTACTTTTTATCAGTCATCTGTTCATCTGTCATCTGTGGGTAATTCAAGTGAATGATAATTGGGTGAATAGGATGATAATGAGGTGAAACTTCTTTTATATCATAAACAATAATTTTTTAGTATAATAATGAATATAAAAAAATTTATGTATTGCTATAGGTAAATTTTTCTTATATTTTAAGAAAATTCACTACAACATAATAAAAGTAATCTTCCAATCCATCATCTATTTATTTTAGGTGATGGATAGGGATGTCAACGGGTCGGGTTCAGGTCGGGTGACGCTCCACCCAACCCGTCACCCATTTTTCACCCGCATAACCCGACCCGACCCGTCACCCGAAAAATCACCACCCGTCACCTGTTTCACCCATTTTTTTCTAGCATGTATTTCTCACCCGTTTCACCCGCATTTCACCCGTTTCACCCGCATTTCACCCGTGTTTTTTCTAGCATATATTTTTATTTTGTAACACCCATATAAGCTTAGTTTTTTGCTAAAAAACATCCACATTTGTTAATAAGACATACCATACCAACTAATGTCAACAGCATACTCAAAACATAGAGAATTAGCCATGAAATAAGTATTTTTTAAAAAATATATATGTATGCGGGTGACGGATCGGGTGAATAGGTCGGGTGACGAGGTGAAAATTTTTCACCCGACCCGACCCGTCACCCGAACCCATTTCACCCGTCACCCATTTTTCATCCGTTTTTTTTTTGCAGGTTTTCACCCGTTTTAGCGGGTGAGATGATCGGGTGAAACGGGCACCCGTCACCCATTGCCATCCCTAGTAATGGATGAATTGTTTTCACCCAAACCCTACCTGAATTCGACATCCGTCTTCCGATCCATCATCTATTTATTTCAAATTTTTATCCGTTTTTTTAAATCAGGTGAATCGGGTTAGCGTTTAACTTTCCATTCTCATATGAGGACAATATGTAAATTCCGTCGATTACAGCCAGATACTGTTTTTGTCATATATAAGGATTGAGGACTACATCCAATGTTTGAAACAACTTGTTGCATCCATTCAAATGTTGGTTCCATCATTTCTCATCTACTTTATTCAAACGTGACATCCAAACACTAATCTAACAGTTGCCATCAATTTCATTGTAATATCCTCTTCTTTAATCCAACAACTACTTTTGATAGCTGACCACCAACAAATATACAAATTCTGTCGATTGCAAGGAGTGTAACCAACCAGGCTATCTTTCATTAGACTCAAAGGCTATGACGTAGGAGCTTGCTTGTACGGTAAGAAATGTTGTCATTAGGAATGAAGTTAAAACTCACGGGCCAAAGTTTACCTTCACCAAAATAGATCTGTAGATACATAGCTGACAAATACGGCGTAAATATGGACTGGGTTTGATTTGCCCTGTTGATTTTGTTAGCAACAAATCTGCCTTTTGAGCTCGTATAGGGCCCGTTCATTTGAGAGATTTACAAATTTTATGTAGTTTTATTACTTCTATAAATCATATTATCCATCATTTGTAAATTTATTATCAGACTAGTCTAAAATCGGACCCCATTATTTATCAATCATCTACTATTAGTTAATTAACCACCCTACTATAACTAGTTTTACGATAAATGTCTAAATAGAAGTTTTTTGTGCTTTCAAACGGATGTACCCATAATCTGGTGCCTTTCCTTTTTGAAAAATAATAACTGGCTCCTGCACTGATATAAATAAGTTAAAATATTTCATTCAAAAGTTAGATATTGTGGCGTATATCTTCAATGGTAATTATTTCTAGAATGCTTAATTATCTAACAAACATCAAACTCAGATTAAACGGTAACTGAAAAGTAAGCTTCCCGATTCACGGGCCAAACTCGATGAGGCCGTGCGTTCGAAGTTGCAGAAGTAAACGCAGCTATTGCTGCGTTTCTTTAACTTCCTGTAGTTAACAAAGCACAACAAACTTGACAACTGTACATGGTTACAATATTGTTGAATCACAGAGTGACTAGGTCATCAATTTTTTTTCAAAAAGCGCTAATCTGCGCATCGCCCTCATCGAACGGGTTCTAAAGGTGAAGGTGGCCACTGGGCTGAACCCAGGTCCACAGGACCAGTTAGCTCGGTCAAAGACCGTTAGGCACCGCTATTTAGGAAACCAGGACCAGCCTCAGATCAGCATCGCATGAAATAGTGGGACTCCTTGGCCACCCCTACCCTAAATTGTCCATTGTGCCCTTAATACCTTTTTTTTCTTTGAAAAAACCGTGTGCCTTTTATTAACTTCACATCATACCATTCTTAAAATAAAAAAGACTCAAGAGAGATATGAGGTTAATAGCCACTAACCAACGGAAGAGTGCTTTTAAAGTGGAAATCTCTGCTACCTCGTAGTTATATACATTGCCAACACAATAGGCGTTTAAAGGCCTCGAAAAAGATTTAACACGATTACTACACCGCGTACAGAGCGTATGGTAAATATTTTCGGTCGCTAAAAGAGGTCAACAACCAAACCTACATATAAACATAACAGTGTCAAGCACAATAAATCCACTATAAAGTTACGCAGGTACTAGTTAAAACCGAGTAGCTAGAGGAAGATGGCACTGATTTTAGATTCAGCACTAGTACTTGATCCCGTAACCTGTGGACCTAGAAAGGGCTACTACAAGGTGTTAGATAAATATCCCATGGTAGAGCTAGAATCAATAAGCAGTCGTTCTACAAATCATAAAGAAAATAAAAATAAACCCTTCTTCTAATAGCTATATCGTCTTCAGCTACAGAACAGTACAACTCTAGCAAATCCCTTATACTTACAACAATCCCTACTAATCAACCATAGCCTGATTTTGACCACCTAACAGATACCCCCCACCCTCCAAGCATTAGTTGGGGTTAGAATAGCCATCGTTATAAATAGCACCTGAAAGAGGGACAAGGACACGAGCGAATTAGAATTTAACCAGAAAGAGGAATCAATAGATTTTCAGCACAGTTGTATGAAATACTATTTCTAGCTAGCAGTGTCTGATTTATGATTCGATTCCAGGTCACAACTAAAACTACAAATCACGGGGAAAGAAAGCAAGGATCGAGTCAAATACCAGCCCTATATCAAGATCTCTGAAAGAGATGGTTGCGTGCAAGCACATCATACATTTCAGCAGCTGGGATGTTCTCACATCCAAAAAGATCTTGAAGCTTTGAATCACACAGCACCACTGAATTCAAAGTATCCTGTAAACCCACACCCATTAAAGTGGTAACGCAAAAGTTGGCAGTACTAGCAGTTACTTAATCAACTATGTAAATCCATGAAAATCCCCAGAAACAACCGCAAATATAAGATTAGCCCGCAGACCAACAAAAAAACTACAGATGTCACTAAATAACTATTCCCTTTTTCATACTTCACAGGGAAGTGAAAATACGCAGGCCATAGTTTCAAGAGCAGAGAAAATTCGGCCTACCTCCAGACCTTGCACCTTAATGTATTCTGAAAGACGCTGAAATACCTCAGCCTGGGGCATCTCTTTCTCACTTGTACCAAAAAATTTCACAAGTGCCTCTGATATTACAACCGTTTCAGATTTAGATACAACCTCTTCAGATATTACAGATGGTTCAGATTCAATGGTTTTCACATCATTTGATGCTACTTCTTCGACCTTTTGTTTCTTGGCCTTGGGAGCTGGATCCTCTGGAAAAACCAACCAATGGCAATTCAGATGTGATATTACCACTCAAGATAGATATCTAATAAACATACACGGAGTTTTTACATACTTGAGGGGTCCAGAGGCAAGATGTGTTTGGACAGTAGCTTGTTCATCTGAAACATGTCAGTACAGTCAGTGTCAAATAGAATGCGTAGCTTGTCATTGCAGATTATCTTTCTTTTGTTACTTGGATCTTGAAGATTGTTCTCTCTTATGTATGCCCAGAGCTGTTTGACAATCTGTTAAAGAGAGTCAAATTATTACAAACCATAATAATAACAACAGCAACAACAACAATAATAATAATAATCATACACGACATAGGTACCAAATAAGAACACTAAATACCTGAGTCCTTGGCAAAGCTGGCTCACCAACAATAGCTTGAAGCTCAGGTGAAACACCACATAGTTTGTTAAGTCCCCCCGGGCCACCCCGTCTTTTTGGCTTGGCTGGCGGACTGCAAGACACATATTTGTTCAAATGCTTGATTACTAAAAGCCAGTCAAGTATAGAAGAACCAGTATGTTGATCATCACTATGCTCATCAATAACCGAGTTCACTGAACAAGAAAGTCAACAATTGAAGAGAAGAGCATTAGGCTTGTGACCAAATAGTATGGACAGCCCATTAAATTCATCCACCAGTCACAATACTACCTTTAACAATATGCACATCCCGGATACAGCAATAAAACAGAAAATAGTGATACAAAATTCTCACATTCTTGGGATAAAAGCTCCCCAAATAGAACTGTCCACGATGGCCGTGCATGTGTGTTACAGGCTTGAATTTTTAATTTTGAATAGATTATCATTGCTACAATAGATTCTCAGAGGCAATAAAACACTCTATGCAGACAACAAAAATTGAGTGACAGCAGTGATAGGCAGTGTCGAGCTTGTAAGGTAACAGGGAAAAATGTATACACCAGTGGAGAGGAATTAAGGACCGCATGAGCAGACATGCTGGAAAAGAGAAACATATATAAATGGGAAATTTCACCAAATACCATTGAGTTTTTGCTGAATTCACGATATACCACTGTGTTTTTAAAATTACACAGGATAACATTGAGTTTTTACTTATTTCACCAGATAACACTCTATCCCATATTGTGTTAACTTCTTTGTTATTTTTCCTGGAAAATGACAAAATACTCATGTTATTAATTGCCTCACAATGAACTGTCATATTGATAAATAAGATACCACCTTAATTTAACTAATAATAGGGTAGTTTAGTTTTTTTTCTAGGGATATTAACAGAAAAGTTAACGAAATATGTGACAGAGTGTTATCTGATGAAATAAGTAAAAACTCGGTGTTATCCTGTATAAATTTAGAAACACGGTGGTATATCATGAATTAAGCAAAAACTCAATGGTATTTGGTGAAATTTCTCTATATAAATTTCCACTTAATCCCCTACATTAACATTTTTACCAAATGAATCCAGATGCATGTTCACCGTCCTGACAGAGTTCATCACCGCAGCTGACATTATGGCATCAGTAATTGGATTTGGGGTATGGTTGCAGGATCAGATGATAAATCATGGTGTGATCGTACAGAACATATGATACAATACAAGAGAGTAGGAGATATTTGATGAGGGCTAGAATGGTCTGTAGTACACCGCCAATTAAACTTAAATAAAAGCATAAAAATGAATTGATAAGGTTGGATAAAGCCAAAACCAAATCCTAACAAAGAGTAAAGAAGCACGCTAACTATGGCCAATATGCCACTTGGTACATTTAATAATCCTCGGTAAACGTTCAGCTCGTAAAGCATCCCTCCCGTGGCAATTTAAAGAGTTATATCATATGTGCATCGGTAATGCCATTTAGGGTTTGGTCAGCACCAAATTGAATGAACGGATGGCTTGCATTTGCTACATCTACTCCACCAAATCGGGCTCTCTTGAGCTCACCATCAGCTCCCTCAATTAATACATGAAGAATATGAAGCAAAATAAATCCCCCAAAAAAGTATCGGAATATTCACGAACTCAACCACCACTTCAAGCATTTTACTTCTCGCACCAAACATATCAACTCAAGCAAACAGCACTCACCGCACAGGAATCTGTAAAAGCACAAAGAAAGCAACAGCAACTACCGACACAACTATACAGTCCATACAAAGCTTAGGCCCGAAGACAACCCTAAAAGCGAGTAGTCACAAGTAGCCAGGACAACATTATCAAGAAGTTTAATACTAACCCTTCTTTAACCGGCACCTCAGGACCCAGATGAGAAGGAGCAGCTAGGGACTGGTGGCCGGGCTGAGAAAAGTTGATCTCGGTGGCGTTTCCACGGAAAACGGGTCCACGCTGCTGCGGGTGGTAGTGAGAGGGTGCGGCTCGGAAAATAGGGTTAGCATGTGGAGGTGGAGCTGGGTTCGACACATGCTGCGGCGGCGGTGGTGGAGGCGGAGGGTGAGAAGCAGAGAAGATGAGATTAATCTGGGCATGGATGAAGTCAAGCTTGTGGGAGAGGTCGTAACCTAGCTTCGATTGGAGGTGAACGACGACGTCGTTGAGGGTCGTGAATGAGTTGGGAGGGTTGTCTCGGAAGAGGACACCCAGCGACTCTGCTATCTCTTGGTCGGAAACCATTTGCAGAGAAATTCCAAGGGGGATTTAAATTATTGACGGGAAAAAAAGGGGGGAACCCGAACCGAACTTTCTCACACACAGACAGGGCACAACTCTCTCTCACCAACCCACCCACACAGAAAAATCTCTATCTCTCAGTATCTCTGTCTCTCTCTTCCTGTAGGTCGCTCTCTCTCTCTATCTCTCTCTTCTTTCTCGCCTGTCTCTCTTCCTTTCTTCTTCTTACTTATCTCTCGCTCTCTCTATCTCTCTCCTCTCTCTCTGTCTGTGTCTGCTCCTCCTCTCTGTCTCTCTCTTTAAAGGGATTTTTTTATTCTCGTGAACTACCGAAGTAGGCCGCAAGGTCTTGGAAGTCAATTACTCTCTGAGGGTAAGTGAGATCTGTCTCATATCATATGCTTCTCGCCTAACTCACGCGGAAAATCTTTACTTGTGGACCCATAATCCCATGAAACAATCCGTCCCACTTTAACCTTCCTTTTTATTTATTTTTTATGTTTTTCTATTTTAATATTAAATATATAAGATAAATAATTTCATAAAACAAATTTATACGTTCTTGATATAAGAATTTCATTACAAAACTTAGATTTGTAAAATTATATCATCGTACATGTTAAATATTGAAATCAAATTACATGTCCAAATAGTAAATTAGAAGGTCAAACCGGGACAGAGGGAGTAAGAAAAAATCAATTAAAAAATGACTGATTGGGCATCGACGATTGGGGTGAAGGGTGGGTGTCGACGCAGGTTGGAGGGGCGAGCGCCAATGTGGGGATGGAAGCAGGTGCGCTGACAGGCGTGGTGGCTGGTGGCCCCTGACGTGTGCTGAATTAGGTTTTGACTAGTTTTTGATGTTTTGACCAGTAGTGACCGGTTTTCCCACTTTTGACCTAAATTTGATCGCTTTTGATTAGTTTTAATTAGTTTTGGTCTGTTTTGATTGGTTATGTACCACTGAATTAAATATAAATATTAATAGTATAATATGAGCACTAATAACCTAATCTTTTTACTTGTTTGTACCACTGAATTAAATGTAAAGATCAACAACAGGAGCACTTGCTGACCTTTTTACAATTTTAACATGATGAAACTTGTTTGAATTCATAGGTTATACAGAAATAACATCGCCCTTGCCTTCCTTGCTATTAATCTTACTCGGGGTTCTCCACCGCCTAACGCACCATCAAACAGATAGATGAAGCACAAACTCGTTGTAAACAATCGTCTTAGGTAAACCCCGATCAAATTAAGTTAGAACCGGTTCAAGAAAGGTCAAAACCGGTCAAAAATAGGTCAAACCCGGTCAAAAATAGAAAAAAGAATGCTCAAACCGATCAAAACCGATTGAACCACCTGGTCAACTGTCGTCAACGCCTACCACAAAACGCGAGCGTCGCCGCCGACCATTTTTAGTGGTCGTCAACTCTCACACAGTGATACCATCGTCGTATCCTGTATAACATAGTCGTGTCAACGTCTGCTGTTCTCGACGGCCGCGCGTCAGCGCCAGCCCACCTGGGTGGTCGTCGACGTCTTCTACTAAGGAATGCCTAAATGAGCATGTTGAAGGGGTGTATTCCATATGACTTATCATCACTTATCATGCTCATTTCTTCACTTTAACTAGTTCCCTCTAGTTTGTGTTTCAGTGATGTTCTTACACATTTGTTGTTAAAACACGAGGAAAACCTAGCTTGGAGCAAAGTAGACGAAGTAAGCAACACGTGGGCGCAAACGTGTAACGACCCCAAAACCGGACAAGTTCGGAGGTCGTCCCACGTCATGCACTTACTTCATAAGATACGTAAAGTTACTAACGAAACCGAACGGCCAAACGTAAATACTTGTATTAAATAGGAAATAGTCAATGTTTACAAGCCCAAAACACGATTCAAAACATTGCTACATAAATCATAAAACGTCTAGCGCTAAGTACACAAGTCTTTTAAAGCAAAAACAAACTAAAGTCTTCGGAACTGAAGCGAAAACCATTGATGGTCAATCTACAGTATATATTAATGGAAAGGGGTGAGCAACCACAACTTGGTAGATAACAAACTTTTTTAATGAAGCATACTAAAAACATTTGAAATCAGAATACGATCCAAAAGCAAATGGAACTGAGTTTCCACAAGCAGATTTTATATTAGAAGCTAACAAGCTCAAACGAAATAGAAGTGTCAATCAAATCAAAACTTATCTGAATCCCAAATACGGGAAGGAAACTAGTTTTAAGCATACACATATAGAAGAGCGAGGCCCTTGGATCAGAGGATCCCACAACAAAAATGGTAGAGACCACTAGTTGGACCCGTCGGTCGCTAATCATCCTGGGAAACCTAAGGAACATAATACAAAGGGACATCCTGCGCAGCATGTTACAGGATAGGCAGACCCAGCCATCCACGGCTCAGAAGCTAAGTAACTAGGTAAACAAAATGCTCAAACTTTCAGAATAGAAGTGGATAAATGCATAATACGTGAGTAAATCACTTATTCAGACTTAGGGGATCGTAACCCGCAAATAGAAGTCAAAACGAAGCTCAAACGAGCATTTTAGCCAAAATCAGTCGCTTGTCCGGACATGTGTCCGGGCTTGCAAGTCCAGACACATGCCGAGGCTCAAAACATAGTAGTCCGGACATGTGTCCGAGCTTGGAAGTCCGGACAAATGTCTGACAAAATATACGTGTTGGCGTTTGGACATGTGTCGGAGCTTGCAAGTTCAGACACATGTGGTGACTTAAAATAGCAGAATGTCTGGAACATGTCTGGACTTGTGTCCGGGCTAGCAAGTCCGGACATATGCCGAGACTTGAAACCTAGAACCGTCCTTGCACTCCGGTCAGACGGTAGTCAAGACACGTTCAAAACTGCGAAAATTAGAGAGCATCAGAAGCCCTGTCCGGACGCGGCGAAAGCAAAGACGAAAATGGCAGAAAACCTCATCACAACTGTCAAAATCTCACACCACAAAACCATATCAAAATCACACATTTCCATGGGGGGTTTTCAAGACAATAGAAGCAGTAAAACAGAGGGGATAACAACACATAAATTGCATAGAAGGCATAAACATAATTTAATCCAATTTCTAAACTCCCCAAGGTTGAACATCCCCCTTCAAATCCGTTCACCACCACCTTGATTGAAGCGCATAAATTTCCCAACTGAAGCCGAACAGCAACCAAGAAATCCATAGACCAAACCGAACCAAAGCAACCACTGCACAACAATTCGAAAAACCAAAATCAAAATCAGAAACCGAAGCCAAACCCTGAACCAAAACCATAATCAAACTCACAATCCAAACCTGAACACCGAAGAAGAATTGCACAATGACAGAGCCTTGAAAACCACACGCAAAGCAACCAAAATACTGACCAACAACACAACAAATTGAACACTTGAGAAGAAAAAGGAAGAAGAGATGAGCACTGGAAACTGACGAGAAAATAAGAACGGAAAAAAGAAACTTCCTTTTCCTAAATTCTTTGCCTTAAATCAGATTTGTAAAACGACCTCCTTGCTCTCTTCTACTTCTTCTAACCACAACATAGCCTAAATGGTATAAATCCAACTTAACATAAGATAACGAAACAAAATTCCAACTTAGAAAGTCCAGAGTATAACATCTTTCCCCCTAAAAGGAATTTTGGCCTTGAAATTCAACATACCTTATTGCTCGAAAAGGGAAGGTAATTTAGACCGAAGCTCATTCTCAAGGTCCCAAGTCACCTCTCGCTTCGACTGATCCGACCACTAAACCTTAACCATAGGCTGGGTCGTACTCCGAAGCTTACGCACATCACGAGCTAAAATCCAAACAAGAAATGACTCATAGGACAAGTCCTCACGCAACTGAAGCGGACTGAACTCAATCACATGTGTCGGGTCGGGAACATACTTCCTCAACATAGACATATGGAACACATCATGCACACTCGCTAACGCTGGTGGCAACGCCAAGTGATAAGCAACCGGTTCGATCATCTCGAGGATCTCAAATGGACCAACAAAGCGTGGACTAAGCTTGCCACTCTTCCCAAATCTGACCACTCCTCTAACCGGTGAAACCTTTATGAACACATGGTCACCAACCTGAAACTTTAGCCGCTGCCTCCTATGATCTTCATAGCCCTTATGACGGCTTTGAGCAACCAACAGACGCTCTCAATGGTATTGATCTTACCTACTGCATCCTGAACTAGATTCGGACCTACCAGAGCCCTCTCCTTTAGATCGTCCTAACATATGGGAGCTCTGCACCTCCTACCATACAATGCTTCGAACGGTGTCATATCGACACTAGACCGAAAGTTGTTGGTGGTGAACTCAATCAACGTCACATGCTGATATCAACTGCCACCAAAATCCAGAACGCAAACTTGGAGCATATCCTCGAGAATCTGATTAGTCCTCTTTGTCTCACCATCTGACTGCGGATGGTAGGTTGAACTGAAGGCTAACTTTGTCCCCAAAGCCTTATGCAGGCTGCACCAAAAATAGGACATGAACCTCGGATCCCTATTGGAAACTATGGTCGCCAGAACTCCGTGCAACCACACAATCTCATCCAAGTACAACTGAGCAAGCCACTTCAAGCTAAAGGTCTTCCTGACCGGCAAAAAGTGGGCACTTTTATGAGTCTATCTACTATCACCCACACCGTATCAAAACCCTTCGAAGATCGAGGGAGACCCATCACAAAGTCCATACCCACGCTCTCCCACTTCCACTCTGGAATAGGAAGAGGCTGAAGAAGCCCAAAAGGTCTCTGATGCTCAACCTTCACATGCTGACACGTCTGACATCTGGACACAAACTCAGAGATCTTTCTCTTCATATTGTTCCACTAGAACAACTCTCAGAGGTCTCAGTACATCTTAATACCACCTGGGTGTACCGAGTACGGGGCTCCACGTGACTCCTGCATAATCTAATGCCTTAAGGCAGCATCACTCGACACACAGACCCTATTCTTGAACCAAAGGCAACCATCATAGACACTTTTGAAATCCGAATCCTAACCAGCAGGCACTCTCTCCCTGATCCTACACAACTCGGCATCATCCTCCTGACTGGCCTTGATCCGATCGATCAAGGTAGGATGAACCTGAAGAGCAGTCAACATCACAGAACGGTCTGAACCGACAATATCCATACCCAGACGCTGCAACTCCAGCAAAGATCTCTAAGACCCAGAAAGCACACAAGCAACACTCGGAGCTCCTCTACGACTAAGTGCATCAACAACAACATTCGCTCTAACAGGGTGGTAGAGGATCTTTAAATTGTAGTCGCGAAGTAGCTTCAACCACCTCCTATATCTCAAGTTCTGCTCCTTCTGAGTGAACAGATAATTGAGACCATTATGGTCCATGTAAACCTTACACGACGCACCATTCAAGTAGTGTCTTTAGATCTTCAGAGCGAACACTACCACTGCCAACTCTAAATCATGGGTCGGATAGTTCTTCTTCATATGGCTTAAGTTGACAGAAGCCATACGCAACCACCTTCCCATGCTGCATCAACACACACCATAGACCCTTATGCGACGCATCATAGAACACCTCCAAACCATATATCCCAAACGGTAGGTCAGGATAGGAGCGGACGTCAACCTCCTCTTAAACTCCTGGAAACTCTGCTCACAATCCTCGCTCCACTCAAACTGGACGTCCTTCCGAAGCAGACGGGTCAAAGGAGAGACAATCTTCCATAAGCCCTCCATGAATGTCCTGTAGTAACCCGCCAAACCAAGGAAACTACAAATCTTAGCAATTCTCGTGGGCCTCGCCCACTCTGTGAGACCACAAGACTCAAGAAGATAACCCGATCTAATCAAAATTAGCACTTCTCCAGCTTCGCATATAGCTCACGCTCTCTCAGCGTCCGAAGCACAATCCTCAGATTCTCCTCATGCTCCTCAACACTCTTGGAATGCACCAAGTTGTCGTCTATAAATACTACCAAAATCTTATATAAAAACGCCTTGAACACACGGTTCATCATGTCCATAAACACCGAAAGTACATTCGTCAAACAAAACGGCATCACCGAGAACTTGTAATGTTCATAACGAGTCCTAAAGGCTCACTTAGGCAAATCCTCAACTGATGATAGCCCAAACGAAGATCGATCTTTGAAAACACAATCGCATCAGCCAACTGATTAAACAAGTCATTGATACGAGGAAGCGGATACCTATTCTTAATGGTCACCTTATTCAGCTCCCAGTAATCGACACACAATCTGAAGCTACCATCCTTCTTCTTGATGAACAACATCAGCGCATGTACGGGTGAAACCTAATACGACAAGTGTACCAATCAATTATAGCAAGTTTTCCTAGAAGTATCCCTCTAGGTTATCAAACCAAAAGAGGTTGTGTCTAGTTTTGAGTCTCTATCCTAGTTAAACAACTAATAAACTAAAGAAAAGTAACAATAGTAAATTGGGGGGTTTGGTTTGTAGAAACTAAATGAATAATTAAAATAAAAACAGTTAAAAGTGATCTTCTGACAATTCTTAAGAGGGAATCCTGGTTTACTACTTCTCCCTAGTTTATCAATTCCCTTCATGAGTGTTTTCTTAATTATAGATTGCAACCTTAGATCTAAATTAATCTAAAACTGGTATCTTGCAGATTCTTACTAGCAATTCTTCAATCATAACTCTCATGACGCATTTAATAATTAACTAGTAGAGTTCAAGATTCATCTGATTTCTAGTCAGCTAATCTTGAGGAATTTCCATCTCTAGTTTCACTGGTAGTATTCCTATGGTCTAATAAACGTCACAGTTCTCACTTATAAGCAATTCATACCAGATAAACTCAAGGAATAATAAATCACGAGAGAAATCAATATTAAACAAGGAATAAAAATACTGGCTGTATAGAATTCATATTTAACAACCCGGGAAGAAAAAAATAAACTAGATGTCCATAGTAAACCAGAATTCTAACGACTACTCATACAAGGCAGAAACATAAACAACAATAATAGAAGGGAAGAACGCCATCAAATATGTGATGAAGAACTCATGTCAAAACCACGTCCTGCTTCGTTATCTCTGGTCCACCGTGAACTGGTATTCCTCTCTCTCTCTCTCTCCCTCTCTCTCTCTCTCTATGAATATATATATGTTCCAGGCGGCTAGAGTTGCAGAATTCGAGATCGGAAGATGCTGCTCCTCTCTGATGATAACAAATATATTTACTCTCTGCATCCTTTAATGAAACAACGTGTGCGCTCGGTCAGGAGTTCTGTCCAGGTTTACGTCCGAGTTTAATACCCGAACGTCTCACATACTTCTCCTCCGTGTGACAAAAATAAACTTGGTTCGGGTTTATGACAGGCTTAAACACTCGGACGCCTTACAGGAGATGATCCACGCGATTGAACTAGCCTAGTTCGGGTCTTATTCCACGACACAAACCCAGACCAGGTACAAAATACGGCAAAATGATTACTCTGGTGTGATCCGGGTTTACAATTCCGGACACATACCCAAAACTTGGCAGAAGGATTACTCTGTGGTTGGTCCGGGTCTACAGGGTCGGGCACATACCCGGACCAACTACAAAATGCACCAGAATCCTCGTTTTGACTCCCGTTTGACCCTGTCTTGATCGTTAATCTCACGGCACACATTTCTAAACCCTTTTCTTCAGTATGTTCATCTGTTTAAGCATAAAACCACAAGTAAGGGGAGTTCTTCGCATCTGATATAATTTAGCACATAGGTAAGGGAATTTATTATATAATCCAATAACATATTAATCAAATTAAGCATAGAAATATGGATAAATTCCGCATTTGTCATCGCACCCCAGGGAGACACACTAGGGGGGAATGAAGCCCTTATCCAACAAGTCATGTAGCTGCACCTTCAGCTCCTTAAGCTCCGCTGGACTCGTACGGTAGGGAGCCTTAGAAATAGGTTAAGTCCCTGACACCAACTCAATTGAGAACTTCACCTCATGATCCGGCGGAAGTCCTAGCATGTCATCCTGGAACACCTCAGGAAACTCACAAACCACCGTGATGTCGTCCAATCTTGATCCCTCTCTAACCTCAATGATATAACAAAAGTATCCCTGACAACCCTTCTTCTGGAAGCTAAACGCTTACATCACCGAAATCACTACTGGCGAGGAGGGAACCTAATTCCTCATAAACTCCAATCGGGGTCTACCCGACTCATCAAACACAACCCTCTTAGCAGCACAATCAATATGGACATGGTGCTCAGACAACCAATTCATGCCCAAAATCACATCAAAACAGATCATCCGTAGAGGGATGAGCTCAGCACGTAAAACTCTGTCCCGCACTACCACGGGAGAGGCTCTACACACAGAATCAAGCACAAGAAGAACTTTCCCACTCAAAGGAGTAGAAACAAACAAATCCATGCCTCGCGGCTCAACAGACAAACCGATCCTACCCACAAAATCATTAGACACAGAGGAGTGGATAGCTTCAGAATCAAATAAGCAGAAGATTGACTAAGAAGACAACAGTGAACCATCCATGGCATAAACTCTCGCCTGAGCCTGAGGCTTCTTCTGCTCGGTCTTCACGTTAGACCATAAGCTGTCGTCTCGGTCTCCCGAATTACTACTTCCACCACTAGCCTGAGGACACTGAGCAATCTGATGCCTCAAAGAACCATACTTGAAGCATGCCTCTGACTTCTTGTAGCACTCCCGACCAAGATGAAAGCGACCACAAGCACTGCATTTAGCTCCAGAAGAAGAGAAAGAAGCTCTAAGATCACCATGGTACTGCTTCTTTTGAGAAGAAGCATGATCCTTCTTCCCATAATCATCAGCCTTCTACTTCCTCTTCTGATCCCCGGATGATTGCATCACCCGAAGCTCACTCTCAACCACCAAAGCAACATCAGCCACATCACGAAAGGTCTTATGGTGAAAGGGAGCCACAACCGACCTAGTCTCTGCCTCCAAAATTGATAAAATTTTACATGGATGATGCTAAGGTGTTATATTTTTGTCCAATGCCAAATCCAAAGTTTTTTTAAGGTCATGTATGACCTGTGGGACCCAATGAAAATACGTTCACATGTCGCATGTTTCATTGGGTCCCATAGATCACATATGAGCTTACAAAACTTTAGATTTCACGCTAGATCAAAATATAACACCTTAGCATCGTCCATGTAAAGTTTCATCAATTTTGGATAACATTTAATCATATTTTAAGTTGATCAAATATTTGAAAAGTTGCTAAATGTAAAATAGCGGAAACCACATGGGTGGGCAAAGTAATTTTTGAAACCTCATGGGGGGGTGTGTAATTTCGCCAAACGTCATGGGTGGGGGATGTAATTTTCCCAACTTTCGAACATACTCATCTACCGACATCTTTCGCGTCTGATAGAGTCTCCCATACTCTATAATCTTCTTATCCTTGAAGACATCGGATTGCTAGTTGAAGCAGCCATATAACTGCTCCCAAGTGCACGAATGGGGATACTTTCCCTCAACCAACTTTCACCACTTCTTCGCCTCTGCCTGGAACATGAATGTGGCGAAGCCCACCTTATGCTCCTCCACATAGCCTATAACGTGAAGGATTTCCTCGATCGCATTGACCCAGTGACTAGCCTGTGGATCACTGCTGCCATCGAAGGTTGGTGGCTCCAGCTTTATAAACTCTTGCAACGCTTTAACGTTGCTGCCACCACTACCAGCTCCATTCACTAGCCCCGTAGCAGTACCCACGCTCTAGAGCACCTGGTTAACCACATGTTGCATGATCACGACGATGTCTCCCTGTAACACCCCATATGGGTAACTGTCCAACAACCTAGCTCTCAAACCATCCAGGCTTGAAAACTAGCCACTTTAGGCCCTCAATCCTAACTTGGGCTTAAAAGTGGAAGGCTTGTTGTTGTAGTCAACCCATGTGTTTGCATATAAGGAACTCATAATACTACTCATATCCCGATGTGGGATGGGAGTATTACATACTCCCCCACTCAAAGAACGCGACGTCCTCGTCGCAAGCCTAATATCCAAGCCCCATGGACCTCCTCGGTAGGTGTCGGGTTGCCCATCCCGACACGGTCCCGAGTCCGCTCTGATACCATTTGTAACACCCCATATGGGTAACTGTCCAACAACCTAGCTCTCAAACCATCCAGGCTTGAAAACTAGCCACTTTAGGCCCTCAATCCTAACTTGGGCTTAAAAGTGGAAGGCCTGTTGTTGTAGTCAACCCATATGTTTGCATATAAGGAACTCACAATACTACTCATATCCCGATGTGGGATGGGAGTATTACACTCCCTGCGGAGTCATGCCTTAAGGAGTGTCCCGCATCGCTCTACGTGGTGGAATACTGAGAATGCAAACATAAAACTGATTAGACACAACCAGCACACTGAATAGCAGACAACACAGAAATGTACACATGCAAACACACTCAACACACCAGAAAAATCCAAACCTGGCTCTGATACCACTAAATGTAACAACCCCAAAAACCGGGCTAGTTTTAAGACCGTTACACGCTGCACACTTACTACTTAAGATACGCAAGGCTACTAACGAAACCGAACGACCAAATGTAAGTACTTGTATTAAATAGGAAATAGTGAACGTTTACAAGCCTAAAACACAACTCAAACCATAATTAGAAATGCCCAAAGGCTACATAAATCATAAAGCGTTTAGCGCTAAGTACACAAGTCTTTCAAAGCAAAAACAAACTAAAGTCTTCGGAACTGAAGCGAGAACCATCATTGGCCGATCTGCATTATATATTAATGGGAAAGGGTGAGCATCCACAACTCAGTAGATAATAAACTTCATCAACGAAGCATGCTCAAAACAATTGAAATCAGAATATGATCCAAAAGCGAAAGCAAACGTAACTGAGTTTCAAAAAGTAGATTTATATCAGAAGCAAACAAGCTCAAACGAAACAAAAGTGTTACTCAAAACACTCAAGGCAAAGCTTATCTAATTCACAAATACTGGTGGGACACTAGTTCTAAGCAGACACAAACAGAAGGGTGAGGCCTTTGGATTAAAGGACCTTACAACAGAAATGGTAAAAACCATTAGTCGAACCCGTTGGTCGCTAATCATCCCAGGAAACTTGAGGAACAGAGAACAGAAGGACATCCTATGCAACATGTTACGTGATAGCCATACCCAGGACCCAGCCATCCATAACTCCGAAGCTAAGTAACTATGTCCCAAAATGAAATGCTCAAACTTTTAGAACAGAAGTGCATAAACATGCATAATACGTGAGTAAATCACTCATTCAGACTTAGGGGATCGTAACCTTGCAAATAGAAGTCAAAATAGAGCTTAAACGAGTATTTTAGGCAAAATCAATCACTTGTTCGAACATGCGTCTGGGATTGCAAGTCCGGACACATGCCGAGACTCAAAATAGAGTAGTCCGCACATGTGTCCGGGCTTGGAAGTCCAGACAAATGTCCAACAAAATATACGTGGTGGCGTCCAGACATGTGTTCGGGCTTGCAAGTCTGGACACATGCCGAGACTTAAAACAAAAGAATGCCTAGAACATGTTCGGACTTGTGTCTGGGCTTGCAAGTCCGAACACAAGCCAAGACTTGACACCCAGAACTGTCCTCGCACTCTGTCCAAACTTGTAAGGTCGGATGGAAGTCCAGACACGTTCAAAAATACAAAAATCATAGAGCATCCGAAGCCCTGTTCGGACATGCAAGTCCGGATGTGGCGAAAGAAAAGACAAAAATGGGCAAAAAAACCTCAGCACAATTGTCAAAATCTCACACCACTAAGCCATATCAGAATCACACATTTCCATGGAGGGTTTTCTAGACAATAGAAGCAACAAAACAGAGGGGATAACAACACATAAATTGCATAGAAAATAGAAACATAGTTCAATCCAATTTCTAAACTCCCCATGGATGAACATTCCCCATCAAATCCATTCACTACCTACCTCGATCGAAGCGTAAAAATTTTCCAACCAAAGCTGAACAACAACCAAGCAATCCATAGACCAAACTGAACCAAAGCAACCATTGAACGAAAATTCCAAAAACTAAAATCAAAATTAGAAACCGAAGCCAAACCTCGAATTAAAGCCATAATCAACTCACAATCCAAGCCTAAACATCGAAGAAGAATCACAGAATAACAGAGCCTTTAAAACCACACGTAGAGCAGCCAAAATACTAACCTACAACACAATAGATTGAACAATTGAGAAGAACCAAGAAGAAGGAAGGAGTGCTGGAAACTGACGAGAAAATAAGAACGGGAAAAAGGATAAGGAAAAAGGAGACTTCCTTTTCCTAAATCCATTACCTTAAATCAGATTTGCAAAAATACCTCCATTCCCTCTTCTACTTTTTCTAACCTCAACATAGCCTAAATGATATAAATCCAACTTAACATAAGATTACAAATCAGAATTCCAACTTACAAAATTCGGATCATATCAAAATGGATCTTAAATGAAAGCTAAAATGAAGAAGATAGAGCAAAAACAATGATTTGGAGGCCGACCTACCCATAGGACTGACCCAAATGGGTCGGAAGACTCTGGAACTGACCAACCCAAAGACCGCCCAAGTGGGTTGGTTAGAAGGAAATTTTGCCTAGATTCACAATTTTTAAAGAGGGGAAAAGGGAAAGAAAAGAGGAGACAAGGAACTCAGCACAACAACACCATAGAGAAAGACAAAAAGATAGAAAAAGGGAAAAGAAGAAGAAAGATGAGGAAGAAGAAAAGGAGGAGAAGACTCACCTTCATTTAAGCTCCTCTTCAACCTCCGCTAATTCTTCTTCCTTCTTTAATGTTTTTTTGCTCTAACGGTGTGTAGTTTCCTTGTACCTTTGGGATGAGGATTTTGCCCCAAAATCTCTAAAAGACCATTATTGAATCTTGAACCTATTTTAATGTGTTATTTTAGTCTTTGAGCTTAATGAAGATGATTATTAAGTGTTTATGGCTTATAAGCTCATTTATACTCAATTTTAGAATTTGCTTAGGGTTTGCTCAACTTATTGTCCAATGTGTTAAATTGGTTGGTTTAACGTTGCCGATTAGTTTAACATTAGTGTGGATTTCTACGGACAGATTTACGGAAGTAGAAATCTAAACTGTGGGGACTAAATCAATGTACTCGAATTTTACTTGTTTTGAGATTAAACTAAATTGCAACTTAGGGAAACTTGTGCTCAATGGTATCGATTGACTTGGTAGTCGAACAAATCGTTGATTTTCGACTCAATTGGTTAGGATTAGTAGACCAAGGTTTGGTTATTAATTATGCAAGTGTTGCCATTGTTTAGCTAATATTTCATGATTCACAATTGGTAGAAAGGGTGAAGGAAGAAAGGATCCATCCAGGGGTACACCTATCCTAAATTAATTAGTTTAGTTTTATTGTTTTCTTTATTTCTTCAATTATCTACCCAAACGAAAAAACCCCCGAAACAATTTACATTGTCGCACTTTTGTTTATATTAACACACATTCACTAAACTTATATTTGTTTCGTCATGTTGGTACCAGTATTGCTTCTTTTGGGTTGATGAAAACACTATCTGAGAGTCGGGCTCCTCGCTTCCTTTGGTCACCGAGTCGGATATTCATCACGGGCCAGCTTATTTTGTGGAGCTTAACGTATCAAAAAGAGGGAATACATGAAAAGCTCAGTGGGCGTGCCTAGGGTTTAATGTGAGGGTACACAATTTTGGCTATGTGGTGTTGTACCTAGGTGCTTCATCATCCCTGATAGTTGTGTATCCGTTCTTTACTACTTTTCGTACGTCTAAGAGTAGATTTACAAATAATTTCCTTCGATCGGAGTTATGTTGCTTGCCTTACCTTTGAGTGTGGTCTTACCGAAGTTGTGTAAAGATGACACACTCATTCTCTCATGGTTTTACCACTCACGACACTCTCGTGAAATTTTCACTCAAAGACTTGTTTACACACTTAAACGAAAGATTTAAAGTCGACGATTCTAAGCTTATATTGCCCCTAGTATTGGTTTGGGGTCTCTTGACAAACCTTTTGAATACCTTTTTGTGTGGAGGTGAATTTGGTGAATTGTTTGTGGATGGACGACTTTTTTATGAGAAGTAGTGAAATACCCCTGACAATTAAAACTTGATTAAATGATCTAATAATGGTTTAATAAGATTAAAAATCATCTTATAACCATTGAGGAGCAATCTAAAATCTTATAAAGCAAAAACAAAGCATAAAATCACTTAAAGCCTAAATTATGCTTTAGGTTGCCCATAAGATTGTATAACCTCAACTAGGACCCAAAGTGGATTCCTAAACCTTATAATTGGGATATGAACATAATAAAACAATTATCAAAGCAAACCAAGCTCTAGAATGAGTTTAACACAAAAAGGAGCACTAAAACTCCTTAAGACACATTTTTGTCAAAGTGTTCAAAACCTGACTTTGGTTGGCCAAATGGCCTTTTATATACCCTAATTAACATGTGTAATACTTAGTATTAGATTAGTAACCCCTAATCCAAATATTTACAAAAAAAATCCAAAGTTTGGCACTAAAATGTGAATAGTACCCAAATAGTGCCAATTTAAGTAATGTTGACTAAGCAAAGTCAAAGATCAAAACATGACCCATCTTGGACCAGATTGAGGCGGCAAAATGAAGGGTGGATGACAGCACATCAAAGTTGATCACAAATATCTAGCCAATTTGGTGAATCACCATTTACTATTCACTTTTTTTACTTTATCTCATACTTAAGTCACATTCTAGCATTTCTATTTCCTCTTGTCTTCAATCCAGCCGAGAAACCTCCTCCCTAAGATCTCCCAACCTGATCTCTTAAGAAAGAACAAAGCCATTGATACACTTGGTATAAGGTAATGCTTTAAACCTTAATTTATCTCATTTTCTTCACATTTCTTCAATCCATCTTATGAGCTAAACATCTAGCACTTTCCATGGCTCTTTCCCAGCAATTTTATCTTGGGTTAAGGGGATAATTTCTGGTTGTGAATGGAACAAGGACCAAGGTTGGCTAAAATCCTCATTTAAGGTAAAAATCTACCTTAAACTCTTCTTCTTGATTTCCGAAAATTACAAGATACTTCCCTTGAGTTATCATGCTAATTTTATCTTCAATTTCATGTAGAAGAAGTAGCTAAGCCATAGTCCCAAGGCTGGCCAAAATCAAGGGCAAAATCAACTCCTTAAGTCATTTTGTCTAGGTAATTCCTAACACCTTTATACCTTGCTTTGATCTTGTTAATTCCAATGGTTTTGTGGTGATTTTGATACCCTTTCACCCCTGTAAATATAGGCCGAAAATAACTTGTACAAGCCTTGGGAAATCAAGGTAAAAATATAGCTTTTAAATGGCTTAAAGTTGTTCTTATAGTTAGTTCAATTTTTGGAACTTAACTATATCTCATTATTGCTGTTTGAACATGTAATGAAGCTGTCTAAATTAATCCCCCACCTTGCCATGCCAAACAAGCCTTAAAGAGCATTTAAATCAAGGTATAACATCTTTATATCATGTTTATGAGTCCTTGGAGCTTATGTTATATTATTGTCATGAGTGGACTGTGGTAAATGGTCATTTTGACTTCAAAAATGACTAGGAAATGTTATAGAAACTTTGGATAAATTAATTAAGTGAATTAATAACAGAATTATCAAATTTAAGACATTATGTGGAAGTTTGGTAAATATTGAAGAAATCTGACGTGAGGATGAGAATTATAAAGTTTTTGATGATATTTAAGTGTAATTTATATTACAAGATCAAAGATGTAATAAGGCCATGTCATTAGGCCATTTTATTTAAGTTTAAAGTACATTTAAATCATTTTATGTACTTAGCATAAGGTTTGGGGTGAAAACGGAAATAAATAAAAATATAGAGGGTTGTAGAGTATTATAGCCGGAAACTAGAGGTTTAAATGAGTTTAAATAAAAATTATAAGATTTTATAAAGTTTTGGGGTGAAATTGTAAATATTGGAAAGTTTGGGGTAATCCTAGTAATTACCGAGAATTTAGGGTCAAAACTGAGTTAGAAGTCAAACGTTGACCATATAGGAGACTTTGACAAAATTTGGTGATTTATTAAGTTAATTACCAATTTATATCAAGTTATGTATTAAATTGTAAAAATTACATAACATTTGAGGTGTTAATGAAATTACCGAAAGTTAGGGGTATAAAATGGTATTTTAAACACCCTTGGTCTGTTTAAGAATTTTGAGAATTTATTGGGGCTGTTTTGGAGTTAAAATGAATTAGGAGTATAATATATAGTTTATTATATCATTATTAAGTTTTGAATAATAAAAGGGGTCAAATGGTAATTTAAGAAAGTTGCCGGGGTTGGTAAATAATTCTGGAACAACATGTGGCTGTTCGGAATATTTAAGTATTTATAACCATAGGTTTTACAAATATTGGATATAAATATCATAATATAAGATATATGATATAAATGTAACAATGTAATAATATTTGGGGTTATTTGGTAATTTCCAAAAGTTTGGGTGAAGATGATGAAAACCGAAAGGTCTAGGGCCTGTTTGGTATTTTATGACATATTATAACTATAGGTTATAAATGGTGAATTGGTATTAATGTATAAAATATAGTTTATGACTATAATGTTACATTAAATAAATAATGTGGCTTTGTAATTAAAAGGAAAAGAAAGGGGCTGTTCTAAAATATGGAGTATTTAGAAATGGATTTTTATAATATGGTTTATAATGTTATAAGGGTTGTAACACTTATAATATAAAAATATTCATTAAGGAAGAATGAATATATTAAGGACATACCATATAATAAATGGTTCCATAATACATATATATATAAATAAATATATGTTATGGAGTGGAAATATAATATGGTTCAATAACCATATAATATCATAAGTAAGATGATATGAGATGAGGAGAAAAGAATTATAAACATTAGTTAAGGAAATTCCAATGTTAAGGTGAGTACATAAACTAATGATGAGTATATAATTCAAAGTATTTAATATGAATGATATTTATACTTGGGGTAAAGTTAACCAAGACAATATAAATAAGTAAACACCAATTACCTTGACTTGGTCAAACCTATTTGACTAACCTCTAAGTAATAAAATACTAAGAGGAGATGTATAACATATGATCGAATTATACATGCAATATAGTGACAACTATATAAATACATAAGTGTATAATAATGCACATGTGATGATGAATATACAAGTTACATATATATAATAAATCTACCATGAAAGAGAGTAGGTCATTGGGAAATAACTCCTAAGTTGGAAATGTGCAATAACATGCAAAAGCATGCATGAAATAACGTTTATGTAAACTAATCCCTAGTGAACCCGAAAACCCAAGAGACGTTATTAGATAAATAACGGGGAATGAACCGGGAGGGATTAGCGACGGTACGTGGTACCGTATAGTATTGTTTTACATGAGATGCTAATACGTAGTGTGATATGTATTATCAGATTGTTAGAGGCGTTCTTGAGAAGAGTTGATTACGCGTGTGAAACATCACGCTAGCATATATTACGGTGTAAGGTATGTTATTATGTGGCTTGATTGTCTCTGAGGATTTCCTCAGTTCAAAGATTGTGTGAAAAATCTGTGATAAGATTGAATGTCTGCTTGTGTGAATTATTATGCGTGAATTGTATATTACTGCTGCTTTATTATTGTCGTTATGCGATAACAGTACTGTTCGTATATATGAACATATATATAAAACGAACTAGCGGCAATGATGCTATCTTATATGTGTAATATAAGGAACGTAAGAATAATGCTTTAGCATAGGATAATAAGATATATATTATCCGAGACCTATATACAGAGCATTGTCCTATTTAACGCCGCTCTCGTATCTTACACTTGATCCCGAGTCGATATACTTAGGGTTGGATTAATGGCCTTAGTCTGCAGTGTTATGGAAATGGTAATGCGATGCGATGGTATAGATAGTCCCAAGAGGATGTGGCTCTTGGTATGCATAGTGAACAACTAACGATAATAGGATACTGTGTACGTATCCGTAAGTATCAAGGAAAAATTCCAACGAACTACAGATGGTTCGTCGGCAGGATACTCTACCACTGGAGTGGCTACTGCCGTTGGTAACCCGCTGATTATAGGGGTATGGTTAAGGACACGTCGTTTTAACGAGACATTGTCATAGACATGAGACTAAACAATATACGAACAGCTAGATAGCTCATATTATTGGCGAGAACCATTTGGGGCCTTAAGGCCAAGACGAGAATAAATAGAACATTTATAACTCTCGTATTATCTCGTTGTTTAGTATGCTTATATTATTCTGTTGTATGTTATGTGAACAGCATGATTGTGTGATATATGTATGGATTGGTTGAGTGGAGTCATTGTACTCATATATATACATTGTGATATATTTTCGTTGGTGTGATATGTGAAGCTGAGGGCTTGTTTGTTATTTTTACTGCAATATTATTATTGTTTTACAATTTTATATTAAAACGGAATTGCATGAAAATGAACTACGTGCTCTCGACCAATTAACTGGGGGGTCTGAGGGGACATGATAGTCATGTAGTAGCATACTCAGCAGGGGCTGATTCCATACATATATAAACACACACACTTTCAGGTATGCAGCTTCCGGTGTCGACAGAGTGCGGGACGCGCTAGGTAGCTAGTTGCAGTTATTTAATTATGTACCGTTGTATTATGGTACGAACGTAGAAATGTGTATAGGACTGGAATATTTAGAATGCTCACTAATGAATGTATATTGGATTGGAACGAAAAGTAAGATATATCTCTTGTTATCACTGCGGGAAATTGTTTCGTATTATGAATGTTTAAGTAAATGCGTTATTACTCGTATGGGCGAGTGAGAATGGTAACACCAATAGTACGACTGTGTTTAGATTACCGCTGTGATTATAAGTTAAGTACGAGATTTGGACGACGATTAGGAGCCGATCAAGTAGGGGTGTTACAAGTAGTGTTGTGGTGAATTGCTTGTGGATGGAAGGTGAAAGTTGTAGTGATTATGTTGTTTGATGGAGTTTCCTTTGAGATGATTTGTGATGACAATTTTGATAAGTGTGGCTTGGAACCGCTTTTGTGGTTTTTTTCAGGAGGTTTCAGGAATGAGTTCTGGTGTTAGAGCATATCATGTTCATCCCTTTAAGAACATAAACAAATCATTGTGCTCCGGTGCCGGGAAATGAGATCCCGTCTTAAAAGACATTTGAAAATTTCGGACTTGAAAAAGTCATTTGCTTGGAAGAATATGATGTAGTAAAACAATCAATCTTTGAAAACTTTGAGTGATGCATTTGAAAGATGAATGTCATGGCAAGTTATGTAGTATAATGCATGTGAATCCTAGACACTCTATAGAATTTGAATGCTGACAAATCGTCTGGTGCCAACATTTGAAGACTCGAGCTCTCGATCGTCGGGACGTCGTTGAGATGATCGTGATTGTTTTCTTCAACTTCTCGTCCACGAATTCCGGGTAGGCTCTTGAGAAGTCCGAACTGGAATGTTTCTTGACTAGAAACGAAATTTTTGGGCCGAAGATGGTTTCATGGCTGTGGATAGGCCCTTGGGCCTAAATATTTTTGAGGATGTGGCACTCAGGCCAGAATGTTTATGTATAGGCGCTTGGGCTTGAATGATTTCTGAGATGTGAATTGGTGCCTGAGCCAGAGTCAATTTGTGAATAAACGTATGGGGACGGAATGCACTGAGTTGTGAGTGTGGCACTTGGGCCGAAATGCTTTGAGAATACGGCACTTGGGGCGTAATGTTTTGAGAATGTGGCGCTTGAGCCAAAATGTTTTGAGAATGTGGCACTTGAGCTAGAAAGTGAATGGGCTAGAAATAAGGCATATGGGCCTATATGATTTCTGAATTGCATCTAGATGTATATGGGCCTTAATACCCTGAATCTGGAAATGAGGCATACGGCCAAAAGGAAATTGTATGGAATGTGAATGAGCCACTAGGTCGAGAGAGAAACTTTGAAGTCCAAGATTCGTTTGAATTCTTGTTGGGCCTCCGGGCCAGAAATTAGACATGATCTATAATCATATTTTATTGAATGAATTATGTAAACTATATTGAATTCAAATGTATTATTGTATGGGCCGAAATCTAAACAAATGGTTCTGATTGGGCCTAAAAGATGATACCTAGAGTTAGGATTTTAGGCCAGAGCCCGAACAAAAAGTTTCCCTATACTAGAATGGGCCTTTGGGCTGAAAAAGTTTTCAATGGAAAGGCTTGATTGATTTTCAAGTCTTGTGGATTACTACAAGTTTGGGTGGATTTATTTTTCATGGGTATAGAACTAAATGAATAATTCAAATTGGGCTGAAAGGAAAATCACCTAAATCTAGGTTTTTGGGCCGAGGCCCAGACAGATGACTATCTTATTTAAACCAAGTTGGACCTTCAGGCCGCAAACAATGAAGCCGCAACTTCGGGTTGAGCTGAATTGGGTGTAAGGAGAGCTCCTATCAATTTCCAGGGCAGGTAATGGGGCGATCATACAAGCAAACAAGGCTCACTCACAAGTTCAACATGTCCTCACTAGACGATTTGGACTGATGGGTACGGGTCGAACCAAAGAGGTGCTTGGGGCTTGGGCCCAGGTCACCACAAAGGAGTATGGCTTACACGTTATTCTTTTTGGGCTTCCTCGCTTTTTTCACTTCGCCGCAAGGTGTGCGTCTACAGTCTGGTCTTTGACTAACCAAACGTTGGGCTTGGTAAGGGTGCTGCCAGGAAAGTGCTTGGTGCCGAAGCCCAGGTATTAAGGGGATGTGGTTAGACAACATCCTCCTCTTTTCCCCCACTTATTCACATCACCTAAAAAGGTATGAGTCCATGATAGGGGTCGCCTAGTACGGGTCCCAGGGTGAGATTGTTTTGCGTGGACCCTCGCTCTCGCATGATTCATAAGTGTGGAAATTTAAGTGTGCATGAAAGTAAACACACAACATAATAAAAGTTGTAAATAGAAAATTTTGAGTTAAGCCTTCTTATCTTAAAATTAAGAGTTAAGTCCCTAGCAGAGTCCCCATTCTATTTTTGAACCACTATCCTATGTTGATTCGGGTTGATTAGGATCTGATCGGGTTCTAGGTCCACTTATAACCCAAGCTTTAATAACTATGTCATAAAAACTATAATTAGTAAATCCTAAGTTAGCTCACTGGAACCTATTATGGGTCACCTCCTAATTTTAACCTACGGTAAATCAGGAGGTAAGAGTTCGGGTTCGGGGACTTGGTATTCAACTTTTCCGGGTCCATATTACTTTCGCTACCCTTATAACTTGTTTTTCCTATACTTATATCGTTTACGACTTATTACAGAGTCAGTTGGACTTAAGTGCGCGTGTTTCTAATTTTTTGACATTTTTTACTAGAATTTTAAGTGGATACTGAAATGACCTAAATTAGGGTTTCGAAGGCCGAATTAGGTCAAATTTTAGTTGTGTCCGTGGCCACGGACCTAATGTGCGAACCTACGGACCCTAATTAAACTAGTTGTACAGAAAAGTCAAATTTATAGAAAAACAAAATTTTGAAAAGTTTGGTGCCATGAACAGGTCGTCCGTGGGTCCATACATGTGTTAAAAAACACTAAAATTTTGAAAAAATAAAGCCCCGCCACCGTCGGGGGCATCCGGGCTCACGGACAGGGTGTCTGGTACCCCGGACATGGCGTCCGTGGGTGTGGATCATCCTCGGACGGCGGCACTTGGGCGGTTACCAGTGGTGTTTTTTGCTCCAATTTTATGGGTATGTAGTCTAAAAGATTCTAAACATGGAAGTTATTGAAAGACTTCAATTTGACTTTGAATTAAGGGCGAAACTTATTGAACAAGTTATTGATCAAAAACACAAGTAAACACTAAATCGGGAGTCGGAAAAAGTCGGTTCGTTCCCAAATTTTGAAAGAAGGTATATTGAGTTAAAAGGAGTTATATAACCTGTTTTATAACCTATTTTGCCCTCGGAATCAAGGATTTCCTTCACGTCGGGAATCTTTGGAAGCCTTGTTGACATCAGTCCCGAATTGAGTTCAACATGAGCTTCTGACCCTTGGTAATTGATGATGTTCTTCATGTTTTGATGGCTGTTTTGTGAAGGTTTGATGATTATTATGGCAATAGGAGTTAGAAAACTTATTTTGGTGATGATTTTGATGGAATTTCGGTTTTTGATCGGAACTCGAGAGTTCAAAATGTGGGAGCTTTGAGACGGCTGGAAGTTCTTATGGCTTAGGGTTCTTGATGTTCTGATTTAGTCAAGAGAAAAGATCCCTTATATTGACAACACTAAAGATAGAGTAAACTCGGTAAAGAAGCGAAGTTTACCTGGATTCGGTCAGGTAACTTTTGGAAAGAATCTAACTATGAAATTTTGTTAGCATGTAAAGGATGATATTTCTAAAGAAAAATTGAAATGTTCGGATAAATGAATATTTTTAAAATCAATGTTTCATCAGATTTGTTCAGAAATTACTAAGAAATTATTGGATATTTGAAAATTCAAAATTTCAAAGCCATTATGCTCTAAATGTCATTCTTTATCACACGTCAAAATTTCAAAGCATTTCAAGTTGATTTGAGTCATTTCCGAAGGAAAGATAAAATTTACGAGATGGCTTAAGAGCCCTGAAAATTATGAAAATGTCCTTCGTGGTGACCAAACTGTCACCAATGTCCCGAGACATGCTAAAAACCCGGGATTCTGCATTCTTTGACCAAACTACCCTTTATAGCACTTGCGTCTTCAAATACCCTTTTCCAGGGTCAAAATTTTGGGTATAACAGTACATAACTTCCATTTGCTCGAACACAGGAGGAACACATTCTTGTCCATTTTTAATGCCTTAAGAATTATTTTTGGGTTGCTCATAAGCAGCGCGTTCACCCACATCTCCCCATTGAATTCATTATTGTGCATAGGAATTGGAAGGGAAATATTATGTCAACGTAATGCCAGTAGCAATGTAGTTGCATCAACAATGGTTTAGGTTTCTTTTATATGTCCTTTAATTGTAGTAGCAAAGTGTAAGAAAGTATCGTGATCGTTCAAAAGATAGTCAATGAAGCCTTCATCAACCATGTTCGTTGTAATACGTATTTTGTAAAGGGTTACAGTTACAAATAAGGGTCCATAATTAGTTCCATACATTAGAATTTAAAAAAACTCATCATCCACAGGTGAGCGCCAAACTAAAAACCCATGAAGTTATAAAAATAGTACACAAAATGAGGCATGTGACAAGTAAATTTGTACGACAAATAACAATAATCTATTCGGATATTCATATAATGTTTTTACTCCCTTCGTCCTGAATTGACCGTCCTGTTTACTATTTGACTTCAACTTTTAACATTTAAGATAAAATAATTTTTAAAATTTAAGTTTTTATACGATTCCTTACATGTTAAACTATATATTACAAAATTTAGTTTTATAAAATTATTTTATTTATATGTTTAATAAAGTGGAAAAACGTGCCATAAAGTAAACAAAACGGTTAATTCAGGACAGAGGAGTAGAAAGTAGTCAGCACTTAATAAATAATTAAAAAGATAACAACTTTAATGAGTGAAAAGAGAAATTCCAAATGTGATTTTCTAAATTAACGTCGCAATTACTAGTTTTTAGTTTTTACCACTAACTATTAAAAAAAAAAGTATGTATTCGCGGTAGCTAATTTCTCAATGTTGTTCGGATCACCACATGATGATTGATCAGTCCGTCATTTCCTTTCCTCCCGTGAATCCCCCTTCTCTTTCACCTTTCTGCACATTCCAAAGCTTTTATCGATTAATAATCACACCTTTTTTTAGAGATAACTTGTTGATGATCAACCGTTGTATGCATCTTGACTTTTTGGTTTATTTCCCAAGAACACCACTAAATCATCCAACCATTCATTTTTGAGTGGATTCCCTGCCGCGTGATGCTCTAATTTCACTGCAATGCCCATTCTCCAAAACCTTGTTTCCCTGGAATTGATTGGAAACTCTTGGATTAAGTCGGCAGTTTGATTGATAGTTTTTTTAATTTGAATAATCGATCGACTGGAAGTAGCTAGGATAAGAAAAGAGGATTGTTAAAGAAAAAAGAAAGAAAGATGAGTGATCATCCACCGGAAGAAGAAAAGGGTCATCATCATCATCCAATCGAGGATGAGGAGGAAGAGAACAAGCTAGATTTGGGTCCAAAGTGCAGCATCCGTGAGCATCTTGAGAAGGATAAGGTTTAATTTGATTTTGATAATCTTAATTAATTACAGATGTAATGCTTTTGCATTATATATGACTAATAACCATGGTGTAGGATGATGAGAGCTTGAGGAAATGGAAAGAGCAACTTCTTGGGAATGTTGATGTGGACGCAGCTGAAGGTACATATATATGATCCGGTTTAATCATATTACCAAATTAAATATGATGAGTCGTGTTTGTGGATTAAAAATGATATTGCGCGCATCTCATTTGGTACGTGCGTAGAACTGGAAGCTGAAGTGAAGATTCTGAGCCTGACGATTATCACACCGGATAGACCGGATCTTGTTCTTCCAATCCCAGAAGGAGACCCAAAAGGGCTTTGGTTCACTTTAAAGGAAGGAAGCACTTATAAACTCAAGTTCTGCTTCACAGTCACTCACAACATTGTCTCTGGCCTCAGATACTACAATACTGTCTGGAAGACTGGTCTCAAAGGTATGTTATTATTATTATGGAACTTCCCTTATCAAATCTATCTCAAACTGATTGTTTATCAACGGGAATGGGTCAGTTGACAGTACCAAAGAGATGCTTGGAACATTCAGCCCACAGGCAGAGGAATACACACATGAAATGCCTGAAGAGACTACTCCATCTGGGTATTTTGCAAGAGGTACTTACACTGCTAAAACAAAGGTAATTCACTCTATCTTGTTCATCTGAGATTCTTATAATGTGAAAATTACAACAAAACAGATAAACTAACAAGGGTTAATTACTGTGATCAATAGTTCTTGGATGATGACAAGAAATGCTACTTGGATATCAATTACTCGTTTGACATCCAGAAAGATTGGCCAGCCACTGAGTAAACAGTTAATGCTTTGATGGGTACAGACTGTGTATGGAACTTGTCCATCACAGCTGATTAGAGGGAAAATTAAGTTCACAAGAAGGATCAAAGCCCTAATAGAGATCAGTATTGTTTTTTTCTCCTTTCCTTTTCTTTGAGGAGAGAAATAATTAAGTACTCCATATTTTTAACTTTTTTCATGTAATCTTTCATTTCATCCCCACATGATTCTGTTTTAATTGTAGTACTATTTTTTTTTGTCTACCGGGTTACCCACCATATATAGGGAAAGTAAAGGGTGGAGGATTAACTCAAGTCCTATAATTGGTGTTTGGACATTTACTGCCAGATATTGTATTACATTATTTTTGCCAAGATCACGAATCATCTTACTTTTTTGAAACATGCATTAATTGGAAATTAATTACTGTTCTTCATATAGTAGTTAACTAGTTAAGTTGACAATATCATAAATTACATATAGTGGATGGGTAAGAAACGCCACTGTTATTAATTATTACTATATATGGTACAGAAGAAGTAATACTATGTTCATGTAAATTAAAGACGACCGGGCGGGGGTGATGATTTAGTGATCTTGCAGCAACACATGTTGGTCTGAAGGCAGTATCCCTCCTGCATTCCACGATCCTTCAAGCAAGATTCTTGGCAGCTACTATCCGTGCATTTGTCATACGGTACTGAGTTGCAAATGACTGATCCCACATCCAGCGAATCTCCTCCTGCTGTTAACACTAATTAATGTTTAAACAATCTACAAATCCATCTTCACAATACATATTACAATCAAGTAGCTAGCTAGCTACATAAAAAGTGCTAACAATCATCTTTGGGTATGGTAACTAATATGGTACTACTCACTAAGTAATTACGTACCAGAAGCAACAACGAGAAGAAACAGCACAACAAAGACTACCCGTGAGGTTTCCATAATCTCTTTCGCTATATATTGTTTCCTGGGTAATGTGTATTTGTGATTTCTGCAGCTTCTCCTATATAGCTATGGTGGCGTTCTTTTATAGTGACAATGGCATGCAACCAAAGGGATGCCCAAAAGCATTAGATGGAAAATGAGTTGCAATATATGTCGAAACAGAAAAGTTAAAACCTCTCTATGATATTAAATTAATGTTACTGAAACAAGCATTCATATTACTAATTAATAACGCAATGCCACTTCGATCTTTCAAAATTTGAAACCGCGCACCAGTCTCTCCTATATATATGGTATAACTCTTTCACTTTTTCCTTCTTCCTCTTGGAAAGTCTTCTTTTAATTCCTTCCGTTTTTGCGTTTTTGTCCGTTACCCATGGTTAATCGGATCAAGCAGAATCTACTATTCGTCCTTTACGTAAATTAATTAGGCTAGCAATAATAGGAACATTAGGTTCTAATTAAACTCTGATTCCAGGCTCCAAAACTACTTCACAGAACAACAAGAAGAAGAATAGTCAAAAGACAACTTCGGTTCGTGTTTTCAAAAAGAAATGTGATCGAATTGAATGTATAAAATGTTAACAAAGAGTAATAAGATAAACAAGAAAGAAACCCCCTACTAATACTTATAAAAAACAGATAGAAATGCAAGAAAGATAGCGTAAAAGTTTTGCAAAGAAAAAAACCCTTTTTTTTTGATAATTGGGCTAATAGCCATTTATAAAATAAAGAGTATTCCTGCAGAGCAGGTGGACCGGTATAACGGACCTCATTAAAAACTCCACAAGCAAAACCAAGTTGGAAAAAACTTATGGAGGTAAAAGAGTACCCATATGTCCAAGTACAAACCTACATAACCCACTAGAAAAATTCACCGAAAGGACCCACAACGAGAGCAAGGGGTTACATCAAATGACAAAGCATGGCAATCTTACACAAAGTCTCTAAGCGAAGAAAGACCGATAAAAACATTACAGGACAACGGGAGATCCTTCCACCATACTTTTGTCCAACGCCATACTCCAAGCTTAACTTGCAATCCAATGCGGGGAACATAGACGCTTTCCTCCTGGAAAACAACCTCATTCCGGTGCATCCACATGTAATAAATTCCATAACACAAACTGGATCGCCAAATCCTTCTGGCTTTAGGTGGCAGGGGGACAGCAAACCAATCATGATAGATATCAGCCACGACTCTCTAAACTCAAATTGTATGCCCCACCATTTCAGAATCACTTCCCAAACTCCATGAATTTTCGGGCATATAAATAAAACATGTTCCACTGTTTCCATTTGTTTTTTGCACCATGGACATAAAATTTGGCCCAAAGGGACCAGGCTCCTCTAAAAATGGAAGTCTCTAGTAATAAGTCCCCTCATTAGAGTAACCCACAGCATCACTTCTATTTTTGGCTCACACAGTCCTCTCCAAATGAGATGGATGTCCGCCAACTATGCTGTTGGAAACCAGATCGAGCCGAATCATTCAACAAACACGATATATCTCGAGAAATAGTACACGTACCTCCACTATTCCAGAAGCAGTCATCTGCTCGCTAGCTGGAATGTGGTGGGCACAGCACCGCCATCATCTGTCAGACCATATCTTCTTCATACTGAAATAAATGCCGCCTCCACTGGAACTGCCATATCCATCTGTCATCATTCCAAACTCCCTGCCCGGCAACAGCAACGTCACCATCGTGACAAAGCCGAAACAGTCGCGGGAATAAAACCTTTAAAATACCTGCCCGACACCAACAGTCATGCCAAAATAAGACATCTTTCCCATTACCGAGAGCAATTAGTAGCTTATCCTCAAATGCATTTTTAAAGCATCATGAAAAGTCGTCACTCTAACGATCGATGACCAAATTCCTGTGGATCTACCAGTCGTCCTATCATAGTTACCCGCATGCAGACCCTGTCAGATATTATAAATTGATCGGATGACTCTCTTCCATAGAGCACTACTATTTCGCGCAAAACTGCACCTCCATTTGGCTAAGAAGGCTAGATTTTTGATTTGCAGGTCAGAGAACCCCAAACCCCCATCTGCTTTTGGCCGAGCCATACGTGCCCATGCAACCGGTGTCAGAAATCGATTACTATTCTTGCCCCAGAAGAATTTACGTTGCAGAGACACAAGCTTTTTTCTCACCTTAGTTGGTATGACAAATAAACTAGCATAGTAGAGTGGGATTGACTCAAGAACTGACCGGATGAGGTTTAGTCTGCCTGCCTTTGAAGAGCTGGTAGCTTTCCAAGTTGCTAGTTTATTCTCAACCTTCTGGATGACCGGATCCCATGTGGAAACCTTTCTTGGGTTTGCTCCTAGGGGACAGCCTAGATAAGTGGTTGGTAACACCCCCATGCTACACTTGAAGATACTTTCAACCAGTTGGGCATCATTTTCATTGGCGTTGATGCAAAATGCCATTGATTTTTCCATGTTCAACCTCACTCATTTCTGCAAAAAGGACTAGTATTCTGTGTAGTTGTATCAGCTCTCCCTTATCCAATCGGCTAAACAACATCACGTCATCCGCAAATTGTAGATGGGTCACCCTAACTTGTCTTGCCCCTATCAATAATCCTCCAAAAAGACCTTGCTCCACCGCCCAATTTATTGACCAGTTTAGAGTTGCAACTACTAACAAAGAGTGAAGGTGAGAGGGGGTCACCTTGTCTAAGACCACGACTCAGAATGAAGGGTCTTGTAGGCGATCCATTGATTACACTAGTACAAAAATGGCCTGTTTCGGCGCCCCTATTTCTGCGGTTGTTACAAAACCGCCGAAATAGGGTGGTTTTTGAAAAGGTCGGGAACCTATTTCGGCGGTTCCTTACTAGAAACCGCCGAAATAGGTCCTCATAAATAATAAAAAAAATAAAAAGGACCTATTTCGGCGGTTTCTAGTAAGGAACCGCCGAGATAGGTGTTTTTATATTTTTCCTTTTTTTTATTTTATCATCTAGTTCGGCGGTTTTTCTTTAGGAACCGCCGAAATAGGTCTTTTTTATTTTTTTAAAATAATGAGGACCTATTTCGGCGGTTATTAGATAGGAACCGCCGAAATAGATCAATTTCCGAGTTCTTTTTTCGCGTTCCCGGTTGTTTTTCGTCCAATTTTCAAATTCCCGCCCCTCCGCATTCTTTTTCCATCCTTCCGTTTCTCTCTCTCTCTTCATTCTTCACGCACGGTAATTTTGCAACCCTCAACCTCCGCCTTCATTCTCTTCTTGTGTCTGCTCCACTGCTGCATCACACTCACCAGATTGAAGACGGGGCTGAAGCTTTTCATTTCAAAATCGGTAATATACTCGAACTTATATTTTTCTGCCTCTATTCATTCTCTGCGCCTCTCACAGTATATTTTTGTAACTCTAACAGGCGAACAACAACATGTTCTGCGCCTCACATCAATTTTGCAACCCTAACTGGTGAACAAGGAATCGACATGTTCTGCGCCTCTATTCATTCTCTGCTACCTCACGGTAATTTTTCAACCTTAACTGGCGAGCGAAAACATGCTCTACCTCACGTCAATTTTGCAACCGTAACTGGCGAACAAGGAATCAACATGCTCTGCGCCTCTATTCCTTCTCTGCACCTCTATTCTTCTCTCGTGAGCGAGGTTGAAGACGGGGCTACAATAATTTTTTTTAAAAAAATTACACCTATTTCGGCGGTTGTTAGATAGGAACCGCCGAAATAGGTGTGTTTTTTTGTTCTGAAAACGCACCTATTTCGGCGGTTCCTAGCTAACAACCGCCGAAATAGGATCGCACACCTATTTCGGCGGCCTCCATTTCTGCGGTTCAGAACCGCCGAAATAGGCCCTAAACAACCGCAGAAATAGGCTGTTTTTCTACTAGTGTTAGTAGCGAGATCCTAGGTGTAGTGACACATTCCTTTATCCAACCTCACCAACCACCCCCAAAACCCATACGAGTAAGCATTGTATCCAGAAATTCCCATGAGACACAATCATAGGCCTTCTTCAAATCAATTTTCAGGAGCAACCCTTTTCTCTTGGATTTTTTCAGCCACGTTATGACTTCATTCGCAACAAACGGGCCTTCTAGTATATTTCTCCCTTTAATGAAGCCGGATTGCGATTCTCATATAAGCTTAGGCAAGACAGGTCTCAGGCGATTGCTTAGCAGTTTAGCCACCACTTTATACATACAACCCACCATGCTAATCGGCATATAGTCTCCAATCTGTGTAGCTTCCGGTTTTTTGGGGACTAATGCTATCCAAGCAATGTTTGCCCCTCTCTCAAGTTTAGAGGTGGTAAAAAAATTGCGCACGTCACTACAAAAATCTGCTCCAAGTATATGCCACATCTTCTTAATGAACTTCATATTATATTCATCGAATCCAGGAGCCTTGGCTCCATCACACTGACGAACCGTTTGCCAGATCTCCAAGAATGTCGGAACGGCCTCTAAACGGCGGGCTTCTTCACTTGACAGGGTGGGATGTGCAATCAACAGGGGGCCCACGCTTGTAGAATTTGGCGCACGATATAATTCTTGGAAGAAGTTAACAATATGCTCTCGTATACTGCTAGGAGAGTCGAGGATACCCTCTCCAGTTATGAGACAATTTATGAGCTTCTTTCGACGGTTAAGAGTTGCCTTTCTATGAAAATATTTGTTGTTACCATCTGTCTCCTTAACCCACTTCTCTCTGGATAGTTGTCGCCAATAAATAGCGTTTTCTCTTTCAGCACTTTCCAGTTTTTTCATAACTTGCATCCTTTCACTTTCGATATTATGAGACGCACCATCTAGTTCAATTTTTTTCTCTACTTTCCTTAGCTCAGCGCGAAGGGTAGCTATCTTTTGACTTGTTTCTCCAAAGACCTCTTTGTTCCACCTCTTGATAGGTCCTTTCAACATCTTCAACTTCTGGAGAGTAGACCCATACTGAATATTACCCCATTCTTTATGGATGAGACCCTGAAAACTTGGGTGTTCTAGCCAACCATCCATCGACCTGAAGGGTTTTGGACCCCAATTTATTTTGCCAGATTGAATAACCATGAGTCGATGATCCGATAACCTCCATTCACTGGATCTTAAACTGACATCCACATACTGGTTCAACCACTCATGTGTAGCAAAAGCACGATCAATCTGCTGAGTGAGCTCCCTCTTTTCCACGTGTACGCAGCATCTTGTAAATGGATTTCCGTCAATTGCATGCTGTTAACCCACAACCGAAAATCCCTCATTCCCCGAGTGTAGCATGTGGCATTTACTGACATTCTTTCGGAAGGTTCCAAGACTTCGTTGAAGTCACCAATAATTAGCATCTCAGCCACCCAATTATCCTTAGCCAAAAATATTTCCTCAAGCATTCTTTTTCTATCGTTACTGTCGCATGGGGCATACAAGATAGTCACCGAACTAATCAATCCTTCTTCTCGAGACTTTATTTAGATCATTATCCACCGAGTTCCTTTTTCCACCTTCCTTATTTCAACTTCCTCTTCATCCCACATCACAATAACTCCTCCTGATCTCCCTTGACTTGGGACTTCTTCCCATGATAAGCTTGTACTCTTTTTCCCCCATAACCTTGGTATCTTGCTCGCAGCAGTATTTCTGTGTTGTGTTTCTACAAGGCCTAATATTAAGATATTTAGGCGCCTCACATCCTCCCTAATCTTCCTTTTCTTTTCTTTGGATCCCAATCCCCTTATATTTTGGAATCCTACCGTCACCATTATTTGCTTATATGAGCTTGGAGTTGACTGAGAAGGTTTACCTTTGTCTGTGCTGGGTTCGGTACGTGACACCCCATACGAGTGAGTAGGTCCATGCGTGCATTGGCTTCTTCCTCTATGTTAATAATCTCCCCTTTGTCGTTTCTTGCTAGAGACCCATCGTTTATTTGGTTAGGAGGTGGAGAACTGAGAGATGGCTGCTCAAGCAGGTTTATCCCTTCTCTTTCTTCCTGGCGATTTTCTTCCACTGAATGTCGCATGTTTTGGGGAGTCATCGTAGGGTCATTTGGTTCCATCTGGATAAAATTCCTTATCCCAGTCTCGGACGTCGACAAATGTTTCCCATACAACTTTCCGCCTCTGTCCATGCGCCCCACTAGTCTGGATTCTGGGCTATTAGTGGCGCACTTCTGCGTGTCCAAATTAAACAATTCCATCCCATCTGGCTCCTTCTGGTAAGTGGCGCACTGATGCTCATTAATTTTTCCACAATTATTCTCAGCATGGACCTCATCAATATTATATTTGGTAAGTAAATCCCTGTTCCCAGCATCATTATTATATTTGGTAATTAAATCCCTCTTCCCAGCGGCGGCTTCTGACCCGTGGCATTCTTTTGCCTGTTCACTTTCTACTTCATTTTGCTCTGACATTAGGATTTGATTATTATTCCCACTTTCTCTACTTTCTGTAAGCTGCAGTGATATTGTCTGATTATCATTACCTTTCCGATTTGCTTCCACTACTCTAACTTCCTCTTGCGAACGATGGTCATTTGTGATAGCATTACCAGCTGCACTCCCCTGAAGATTATCCTGACTCTTCGGTTGGAAATCTGGTGTGCTCCAGTGCTATGTCGGCCATTATTCTCCTCTTCCACAGCCATAGGATATTGTATGATACTATGACTATCATCTTTTTTGTTGTTGACAAGTCGATGGTTGACTTCAACAATACTGACCGGAAAATTCTCTTCCTCAACTGTAACCATAACCTTCATGTTAATTAATTGAAGAGTGGATGTCTCCACTTGAATCCGTATCTCTGCATTTTCGACACACATGTTATCATCTTCAATTTGGACAACTTCACCTACCATTTGAGCAATCAAGCTCACATTGGTTTTATTCCATGCATGGATCGGTATTCCCCGAATGATTATCCAGACTTTCCTTGTTTCGACTTGATCCTGAGTAACCCACCTTCTGATTTCAACATCTTTATGATCTTGCACTGCTAGTCGAGCTTTCTCCACTATCTCCTCAACTTCTTGGATCGTATAAAACACCATGAGGAATTTCCTTCTAGAGAAGGCTAGCAATCTTGTCATCTTAGGCCATCTCTGTTGTAAGAATTCCAAAGCCTCTTTTGCGGACTTTTCTTCCTTAAGTGCAATAACTATACACTTTGTCAGGCAATTCTTCATGCCTTTATCCGATTCCAAGTTCAGTGACAACCGTGACATGGCGTGGCTCCTATCCTTCTTCTAGTCTACACACTACACTCTCCTCCTCTCCCTCCATATTACTTCCGTATTCACGATCGCTCCTTCATCTCAATTCACAAATCTTTCTCTATATTCATTCTCCCTCGGTTACAGACAGAAACCTGCTCACGGCGCATTTAGCCATGTCCGGATTGACGTCCGGATCCGGACAGACCCTGAACAACGTGTCCGGATCTACGTCCGATCCCAGATAGTCGGACGTGACACAGATAAGAGTGGACACTGCAGAATCGGCGACGGCTCCTAAAATCAGATTTTCTGCTAAATCCCTCTATCCTTATGCTGTTTATATTGAGCATTGTTATTATGTCTATAGCTGAGTAGTCACTTTTAATTTCGGTTTACTATGTATCTCTAGATTAATTATTTCTGAACCTTTGTGATTTTCTGCACTACAATAGAATAAAGTTCTTTTCCCTTATGAATTCCTAAACTTTTAAATCTGATCAATTATTGAGTTTATCAGTTTGTTAGCTTATAAGTGAGAACTACGGCTATCAATTGACTACAGGGAAAGAACCGGTTAGTATAGAGATGGTAATTCCTCTAAACCACTAGTTGACCATTAATATAGACTATGCTTAAAGCAATTGTAAACAGTTAATTCATAACGAGAGTTAGGATTACTAGATCAATTTCTTTTTGTTTAATTTAAAAAAGAAGTTAAGCAGCTAATTAACAATGAAGCTAGAAAGCCATGACAAATGCCCTTATGCATAATGATTCCATTATTGAACATCAAAAAAGGAACTTGGCATTATTGTAAATAACAATTCTTACAATAAAATGGGAAAATATTCAAAAATTTGAAGATGAAACGGGTGTGGAAGCGCAAGACACGTTTTTATATTGTTCCACATTCCTCTGATGACTATTACATGTCGCTTGGTACAAGAGAATAAGTATTATAATTCTTGGAATTTCAGCTATTCTCATGTTTGGTATGAAAGTAAACCAATTTTAGGAATTTAACTGAATAGTATTCCCTGTTGAAACGCTATTCCAAGCTAGTGGCCAGATTATCTAAATACTCGATAAAGTTAAAATATATGTAGGTATTCAAGTATAGTCTTTATTAATATTTTAGTTACAATTAATTTATAATATATATACATTTTAATTTATAAATACATTATTTTTTATATTTTTAAAAAATAAAGAAATAAACCATTTTATTAGGAGCAAATATATTAGATTTTTTATATATATAAATAAGATATTATGTACTATATATAAGTATTTAATATAAAATCAAATATATATATATATATATAAATACTTAAACTGGGTTGCTATTCGCAGTACAAAATTACTAATCACCGCAGTACAAAATTTTTTTAATTCATACTGGCGTTGTACACATGTAATGATGTCGTGTTGTAACTTTTGTTTTTTATAAAATAATTTCTTGAGCGTAAACAGTAAAAAACACTCGGGTGAAAAACGTTTTAATTGTAATAAAAGACGTTAAACCCTTTTTAATCGCATTTAAACGTTATAATTGTGAGTCCACGTAAGTTAAAGACATTTTATATGTACAACGCCTAAATTACAAACATTGTTACACTTTCAGAACGTCGTACTGAAATCGCAGTTGAAAACATCAATTTTGGGTAAAAAATGCTCGTACTATATATACCCTAACCTTCCTTGGATTACTCATTTCTCTCTTACTCACTCTTCTCTCTCTCTCTCTCCTTAAGAAGCTCTCTTCTGACTGCCGGAGCCACCGCCGGAGCCGCCGCCGCCACCGCCGCCGCCAACCACCGCAGGACCACCACCGGAAAAATTTTCCGGTGAGTTTTTCGAAATTTTTTTTTCCAACTTATAGATTTGGGTGTCCCGAGTATGAATTTGGTGTTAGTTTTTTGAAATTCAACATCAATTGAGCTAGATCTAGCATGGAAAATTCGGATGAAACTTGAAAATTTTGAAAAAAAATTGTACAGGGACGTAGAGGAGTGGTGCGGCTCGATCTGTACAGGGGCGAGGAGCAGGGGTACTCGACTGGGAGTACGGCGAGGAGTCGTGGTGCTCGCCTGGAAGACTCGCGAGGACGAGCGCTACTCGGTCGACGCCAGCGCGAGGAGTGTCGCGGCTCGCGACGTCGGTTCTCCAGCGACACAGGGGGTGCGAGTAGTAGAGCTGCTCGCCGTCGTCTTCATAGAGGAGTGCCGCTGCTCGATCTCGTCGGCGCAGAGGAGAGGCGCTGCTCGCCTGGGACTGAACCGAGGAGCTGCACTGCTCGCCTGGGACTGAACCGAGGAGCTGTACTGCTCGTTTTGGAAGGTAATTTTTTTTTTGAATTCTAATATTGTGAATAATTTTTAAATGTTTTAATTTGTTTATTTTTAAATTCTAATTAATATTGTGAATGATTTTTAAATGTTTTATTTTTTTTTTTGAATTCTAATAAATATTGTGATTGATTTATAAATGTTTGAATTATTTTTGAATTGTAATAATGTGAATGATATGATTATAAATGTTTGAATTTTTATGTTATGAATGAGGAATTTAACTGTGTGATATTCGTATACAGTGATGGATCGACTGAAAAAAGCAGTGAAAAATGTATACACGAAGAGGAAGAATAAAGACCGGGGTACGGAGCAGCCTATGACGGCCTCGTACCGTCGTGGTGTACGTGCTCCTGGTGAAGGGCCGAGTGATCCTGCCCCCCGCATGGAAGCAGCACGCCATTCATCGTTCCATCCGGGTCAATCTTTCAACGACCCGGCGTTTGAAGCACCTGCACCACCAATGGTAGCGGAGGATGACTCGGCGGTATTCAATATACCGAGGAGACGCATGCCAGTGGTGTCATCATCCAGTAGTGCTTGGTCTGACAGATCACTGCACAGCTCTAGCTTCAATATCTCGGGGGAAGCAAGCCACCAGACTGCTCCGTCAGGCGGTGGTAGTTCATCACGTCCACCACGCCCATCACCCGCCCGTGCTGATGAGGACCATGTGATGACTGAGTGTTCGCCACATGCTGATGACGGTGGTCGTGGTGCTGATGATGAGGACTCACCCGACGTGGATGAGGAGCATGATAATGAAGATGATGAAGTCATGGATAAGGAGGATGACACTGACGAGGAAGCAGCGCTATCGATGGTTCCAGTCATTCCTACCTCTTGGAAGTTGACAGAGGTGCCAGTTCCTGGCGGTCCACTACTCACTAGTGTTATCACTAGCTTCGGGGGTCATGTAGCGCTTGACTTATGGACCTCGACTAAGGTATGTTCTCTATCTTCTCCTGTATTTGATCATTTAAATTGTACAACGTTTTGTAAGTTTTGAGTATTGGTCATTATATAGGATCGTGGGGTTTTGAGTTTCAAATCCCGTAGGGTGATGCTTACATGCTGGCCAAAAGATCAAGTAACCTGCAAAAGAGCAAGGAACATGCTTAATTATTCTGGTATAGAGCACCTACAGGATATTACGATGCCATACAACAATATGTCCCTCATCAGTGCTTTTGTGGAGAGGTGGCAGCCTGATACAAACTCATTCCATATCCGTTCGGTGAGATGACGATTACCCTGCATGATGTGTGGATGATACTGCAAATCCCCATCCTCGGTCGTCCATTGATAGGGGAGTTGTCGAAGGAGGTAATGGCTGATTGTCTTGATTTTGGAGGAGATGTCGAGACTATGACAGAGACACTGTTTAATACCGGAGCTGTATCGATTGCGAGCTTGTTGGAGCACTGTAGGGATGAACCTGAAGACCCAATGAAGCAGGCATGTGGTTGGTTGTATCATTTGATCGGTACCACTATAATAGCTGGAAAATCAAATGGTCGTCTGAGTCCACAGCTGTTCTCGTTAGTAGCTCCCATGAAGAAAGCTACCAAGCTTCGTAAATATGCATGGGGAGCTGGTACTCTTGCATGGTTATATCGCCAGCTTGGGATAGCCTCTCGTGCTGGCTCCAGTGGGATAGCTGGTTCTATGACGTTACTTGAGGTATGTGTCCTAATGTGCATCTAGTATATGATAACTCACTGAGTATTAATAATTGGTACTGGTTAATCATTCTAGTATTTTATATGCACAGTGCTGGATTTATGCGTATTTTCCTACATTAAGACCAGCGATTAGCCCAGACTGGCGCTCTAATGATGATAGACCTTGGGCTCTAAGATGGGTGAGATCTACCTCTCAAGTGCAGGATCATCGTTCACTGCAAGGCTATCGTGAGCATCTAGATGCTTTGACTGCTCTAAATGTAAGTGTTTGTGGTTGCTAACACGTTGAACCATTATTATTTTTGTCTTTCGTTGTTGGTTACATTTTACTATTAATGTTCATTGTAGATTGATTGGTTGCCCTACGGTCGAGATAATGTTAATGTTCATGGAGGGCGTACATGGTATAGAGGTAACATACAGGTTTTGGGGTTGAATGAGCCATACATGCCTGGTCGCTGTCTACGCCAGTTTGGTTACATTCAGGATATCCCTGAACCTCCTATTAGACCCAACCAAAGGTCTGAAAAAAGAGGAAAAACCCAACCCTACACCTGTGTATACTCCCCCATGTATTGTTTGTGGGAAAACACTCCTAAATTGCTGGTTCCAGGGTATACGCGCACAAATGCGCGGTTGCATGCTTGTGACCCACTCTACCTAGATTGGTACACCAAGCACACACACCCGAAGATCCTAAACCCTGAGACTTATCAGACCACCCTGGTTCATCGTCCAGATCCCTGTCTAGTAAGTCATATTTTCATAGTACTTCATTACATATCACTTTTATTTTTTATGTGTACTTACCTGACCAAGTGTGTTACAGCTACTGTCTGAGGCAAGTGAGCTTGCACGCCCGTACTACCAAGAGAACAATGCATGGGACTGGTCATACTATCGTCAGGGGATGCCAGAAGAAGAACAAAGGGTGCAACTGATGGTCTTGTGGATGTGTTCAGCTCTTTATACATATGGGATAGTTACCAGCGCCAGCATGGTGCACCCTAGTGCTTGTCATCTTGGATTTGGATGTAATAAACTTTAGTATCATCTTGGAACTATTTGTTGTCTTTCATTTTTACTTGGTGTGTTAGACGCTAGTACAATTTGTTTGGATGTAGTTTTTTTCTGGTGGACTTGGTGATGGTGGAATTATTGCTGACAATGCTGGTGACCTTGTTGATGATCTGTTGGTTGATTTTGTGGAGGTTCTTAGAACCGGTGGAGATAAGAAAAACAGGGGAGACTATGGCAAAAATTTTCTAGAAATGCATCGTTTCTGCAATGCCAATCTGGGTGGTCTATATTCTTTGTTGGTCGTTGAGTGTTCTCAGGAATTACTTGGTGTTGAAAAGATCAATGCCAATCTGGGTGGTCTAAATTCTTTGTTGGTCGTTGAGTGTTCTCAGGAAGGATAGTGTCGAAATGAAATATCTAACATGTACCAAAGATTGAATATGTTACGAGAAATGAAATATATCAAAATGTAGAAATTCCTAAGAAAGAAAAGATGTGTGACCAGCTTCAATCTGAACTTTCCGGAATGCCTTTGTTTCTGTTGTGCTTGCTGCCTGAGAGAAGAAGAATTTGGTAGAAAAGGAAGCCTGAGCAGATTATTATATTTAGCGATGGTGTGAGTGAATCTCAGTTCAGCCATGTTCTAAACATCAAGCTTGACCAAATTATTGAGGCTTGCAAATTTCTGAATGAAAGCTGGAACCCGAAGTTTGTGGTGGATGCCCTGATAATGTCCCTCCCGGTACTGTTATTGATAATACGGTGTGTCACGAGAAATGAAATATATCAAAATGTAGAAATTCCTAAGAAAGAAAAGCCCATGAATTCAAATCTGATGAAGCACATAATTAAAAGTCAATAACTATAACAACAAGTTTATTCCACGTCCAAACATCTACTAAAGATTATAAATCCCGAAAATTATAACAACGCGAGAACTTACAAGATCAATTACGCAATAACCAATAACCTAATTATTTCCTAACCTTTGTCTCTCTATTCCCCGTGCTATTACATTACGTCTCATCTCATAAATTGGTTCTTGGTGTTGAAAATCATCATCATCGGGCTCAATAGGATCATAAATAACAAGTAATGGAATATGAGCGATGAAATCATTATACTCCATGTAATTCTCCATCATCCGGCGAACTGATGTATCATTTCGTACATGAATAAAAGTCCACTCGTAGTCGCCCTCCAGCCCCAAATACACCATTGTTGTTATGTTTATTCTGCCGAGGAGGGACTGTAGTGCTCGTATTACTCGTCGTTGTAGATCCGGAGATTACTAGGATATGGCATAGTAACTTCTACGCGTCTGTGCCCCATTCTTCTATCAAATTGTGCTCCATGACGACCAAAAGTAGCTACATAATTAACGTGCAAACAGAAAGGAAACTCCATTTGATTTTGAGAGCGAAATGGGAATTAAGGTGTGAAGAGTTCAAGCAAGATGTAATTAGACAGATTCTGAGAGCACGGGGTAAGGAAGGTGAGATATGTTGGGACACTAATACCCACTTTTATAATATTTGAGTAACACTGACATGTCCAATGGCTAGTTCAACGGCTAGTTCAACGACTACTGAAAGGAAGCGTACCAAACACACCATGTGCAGTACAAAGTGAATTCAAAGTTACCATAGGTAATTACTTTTGTGAGGAAAGGTACACGTACAGGTTACCGTTTGCAGTACAAAGTGAATTCAAAGTTACCATAGGTAATTACTTTTGTCAGGAAAGGTACACGTACCAGGTCACTGTACACGTACCAGGTTACCGTTTGCAGTACAAAGTGAATTCAAAGTTACCATGGTAATTACTTTTGTCAGGAAAGGTACACGTACCAGGTCACTGTACACGTACCAGGTTACCGTTTGCAGTACAAAGTGAATTCAAAGTTACCATAGGTAATTACTTTTGTCAGGAAAGGTACACGTACCAGGTTACCGTTTGCAGTACAAAGTGAATTCAAAGTTACCATAGGTAATTACTTTTGTCAGGAAAGGTACACGTACCAGGTCATTGATGCTACCTATAAAACAAACATAGCAAAAATGCATTTGGTTCAGTTCATCGGGATGACGAGTATAGGCAAAAACTTCAGCATTGCCTTCGCCTTCCTTGTATCAGAATCAACAGACATGTATGTGTGGGCACTTCAACAATTAAGGGACCTCCTCGGGCGGACTACAACCTCTACATTTATCACCGACAGATGTCTGGCCCTGATGAATGCCTAGATGAGGTATTTCCTGAATCTCATCATCTACTATGTCGGTGGCACATAAGTAGGAACGTTCAGGGGAAAGCGGAGACTTATATGGGTGATAGAGGAGGGCGGCGGCTGCAGTCGAATGTGGACTTCGGTTGTCTACTCGAGCACAGAGCAGGACTACAACGAGAGGTACGCATATTTCAAGAATACATACCAAAGCTACCCACGTTTCATTACGTATGTTGCATCAGTCTGGGAGAAATACAAGGAAAAATTTGTAGAGGCTTGGGTCAAGAATGTGTTGCACTTCGGCAACACATCGACAAATAGATAAAATTGTTAATCTTGTAATGTTTAAGATAATACAGTGATTGTTATAGATCTATAAAAGTTACTTAAACATTTGATAGGGTGGAGAGCGCACATTCTTCTCTAAAGGCGAGATTAAGGAGTGCTAGACACACTTTGGATGTAATCTTTCCAAAGATTAACGATCATGTGAATACAAGCATCCGTGAGTTAAAAAAGGATTTTGAGGCAGCCAGGACAAAACACAGAAGAGAGCACATGAGGGTTCCAATCGCTGACCTGATCGGGAAGGTTAGTACCCTTTGCTTAGATGAGCTAGTCAAGGAGCTTGGAAGGGCGAATTATGTGCAATGGACAGCTCAATCTGTGGATGTGACAAGGTAACCTCTCATGGATTACCTTGCGCTTGTAAATTAAACTACATGCTGGATAGTGGTATACTATGCTCGAAGGGATATACATCGTTTCTGGATACCCTAAGCTGGGAGAAACATGAATCGACAATTGATATGGTATCCTACATGGAGGAAGAATAGAATAGATGGCGAGACATAGCTTCTGAGGTAGCACAGTCAGATGATCCTACTTGATGGCGAAATGTTACAGTCAAATCCAAAACTTCCTTCACCCAGATATGGTGTGCCAATTAGGAGAGCCATTGGAACAGGTTGGGATTGGCAGACCTACCGGGCCCTCAAGACCAAACCGACGGGAACCTTCGTCTTGGGAGCGTACCGACCAAGGGCAGGCCAGTCATAAGGAGCGCCATCAAATAGAAGATCACGTAATAGAGGATCATCAAATCCGAGTCGATTCCAGCCCCTTGACAACTTCCCATACTACCAGAATTTCAACCCCAACCTATATCAATATATGACGGGTATATTGATGTTCGTGGAGATGGGAATTGTGGTTTCAGGGTCATTGCTGACTACCTATATTCAAACGAAGAGAGGTGGAAAGATGTCCGTGTAGCATTGTACAATCACATGAAGAATCAAGCACCGACGAATGGACTATACAAGGCCATTTTTAACGAAGGACCGTACAACGGCATGTTAAGAGCGCTTCATTGGAATTCAGGAGAGCCAGAACCCCACATAAATGGATGCACACGGAAATGGGGTTGGTGATCGCGACAAGGTACACTTCGATAGTAGTTTTCTACTCTACTGTCTATGGGGGTGCGGCAAGTGCCACATACCTTCCCATCGATAATTATACCGATCGTGATAGCCAAGAGGAGAGATCCACATAGGAATTTGCCCCCAGGGTCATTTCATAAGGTTCGGCATGGTTCATGACTCCCCACTCCCCCCTGTCTATCCGCAGTGGTTCGCTTATAGAGATCCAAACACTGTCGGACCTTGGATTCATCAATTACAATCTAGGTTAGATAGTTGGATCAACGTTGTACCTTAGTTTTTCTTAACTTAGTTGTTGTAACTTAGTTTTCTTTAACTTAGTTGTTGTAACTTAGTTGTTTAACTTAGTTTTTCTATAAATTAGTTGTTGTAACTTAGTTTCTCTTTAACTTAGTTGTTGTTTTACTCATATTGACTTAAATTTGGTTATTCAAACATCTATTATTTCAAAAAAAAGTGTCTCCCGTAACATTCAAACTTATTCAACTAAGTTTGGTGAAAAAAAAAATTTGTACTGCGAATAGTAAAGTATTTGCTATTCACAGTGCAAATTAATTTAAGTCAAATTAATAATATAAACACATAAAAATGTAATATAAACACATAAAAATGTAATCCAACACTTTTTTTACAAAAAAAAGGTTCCTGTATTGATTCCAACAAAAAAGTAACTAGTAAATTCGCTACTAATCAACTACAAACTACTTCGGTAAATTTACTTTCCGATATCATTTTTTGAAAAAAAAAACACAGCGACACATCATTACATGTGTACAACGTCAATATGAATTAAAAAAATTTTGTACTGCGGTGATTAGTAATTTTGTACTGCGAATAGCAACCCCCTAAAAATACCCCTACAAGTTAACAAAGTACTTTTAAAGTTCACAATATGCCCCTAAATGTTAAAAATTAATAAAAATTAACAAAAATACCAAAATTCAATAAAAAATTTATAGAAATTAAAAAAAATTATAGAAATTTAAAATAAAATTAAAAAATTAAAAAAAATTAAAAAACAAAAAAATTAGAAAAATAAATAATAAATAAATAAAAATAAAAAAAAAATAAAAATAAAAAAACTAAAAAAAATAAAAAATGTTAAAAAATGTTAAAAAATTTAAAAAAACTAAAAAAACTAAAAAAATTTAAAAAAAAAAATTTAAAAAGTAAAAAATTTAAAAAATTTAAAAATTTTAAAAATTGAAAAAATATTGAAAATATTAAAATATCATTAAATATTAAAAAATAAATATTTCATTTTTAAAAATTTATTCAATACCATAAAAAGAATATTGAGTTCTAAACAAATAATTTATACCAATTTTTCTACCAATCTAGTACCATAATTTATACCAAATAAAAACCATAATTTTTATCATACATTTTTTAATTATTATTTGCTATCAATTTAGATTATTTATTTCTTAAAGTAAATAATTTTTTTATATTGCTGATAAAATTCAAAAACTAAAATTCTAAACATAATAATTTATTGGAGATAGAGGGACTGATATAACATACAATATTAAATAGTAAAACTTGTTTGAAATGTAGAATAAAACGTTTTCAGAATAAAACGTTCTCAGTCGCTGTATTTCCAATAAATTATTATATTTAGAAATTTTAATTTTTAAAATTTATCAGTAATATAAAAAAAATTATTTACTTTGAAAAAATAAATAATCTAAATTTATAGAAAATAGTAATTAAAAAATGTTTGATAAAAATTATGGTACTTATTTGGTATAAATTATGGTACTATATTGGTAGAAAAATTGGTATAAATTATTTGTTTAGAACTCAATATTCTTTTTATGGTATTGAATAAATTTTTAAAAAGGAAATATTTTTAAATATTTAATAGTACTTTCATTTTTTAAAATTTTTTGATTTTTTAATTTTTAAAATTTTTCTTAAATTTTTTGAACGTGTCTCATGTTTCATTGGGTCCCACAGGTCATATATGATCTTTAAAAACTTTGGAATTGGCATTGAACAAAAATATAACACCTTAGCATCATCCATGTAAAATTTCATCAAATTTGGATATCATTTAACCATCTTTTAAGTTGATCATATATTAGAAAAATTGCTGGATGTAAAATTGTGGAAACCACATGGGTGGGCAAAGTAATTTTTGAAACCTTGTGGGTGGGGTGTGTAATTTCACCAAACGTCATGGGTGGGCGATGTAATTTTCCCTTAATTTTTTAACACTTATGGGCATATTGTGAACTTTAAAAGTACTTTGTTAACTAGTAGGGGTATTTTTGTCTTTTTTCTATCTATAGAGGCATTTCATGGACTTTTCAAAAAATATAGTGGCATTTCGTGACTTTCATTTTTTTAGTGGCATTTCATGAATTAGCAAAAAAATATAGTGGCATTTCATGAAATTTCCCTAAGTTAATTAACCTAGTTATCATGCGGTTCATTTACATGTTGTTCCGGTTTATAGTTATATAATAACAACGGTAAATGCAGTAAGTAAACGTCCAACAGTTCATCCAAAAAACACACACAGTTCCACAAGTAATCATGCATACAAGCAGAATAATAACGAGTGTGTAGGATAACGTTATGAGGGTTGTTTCTTTCAAATGATTCTCGTTTATTTGACCTTCAAGGATTTTGGTTCATTATCAACTTACGAGAGTTACTCGAGTCTCATGCTGATGATTAGATAATGTCTAATTTTCCATTCACTTAACTCTTCACCATTGACATTCGTCATGTTAGGAGACGACATGTCCTCAACACTTACCCCTATTAATGGCGGGTCACCAAAGGCAGTAGCCATCCCCTTTATGTGGGGACTCCGATTCCTCCTTATTACCCTTATTAATGGCGGGTCACCAATGACCAAAGTCATCCCCTTTACGTGGGGACTCCATCCAATGATCAGTCTGATCTAATGGAATATAATATACGAGTGGAACTATAACAGTCATCCGCTATATTGTGATCACTATGCGCAACCAGGATTCTCTGGAATTCTCCTCATATACAATTCTTTTCACCATGTGATTAAGTTCTCCTTATCATCTTACCTAAGATCTACTCTTAGTTATAGTGCACATATTATCCACGTAGTTTCCTTTTAGGTCTTACACATTACCTAGCAGTCATCTAGGTCATTTTCTTATTCGAATACATGTTCTCATGAAAATGGTATTACCGTTTCTCTAACTAATTTAATTTCTTAGTATGATTCAGGATAATGTGGTGTATCTCGTTAGTCGTTTGTGAGCAATTTTTCCTTAACCAGTAATCGTAACTCGATTCTAGTACGTATTTAATATTGCCTTAGTCCGATAGACGTTCGCGCACAATTAATAAACGCGAGATACTCGGGTAATTAAATCATATAGGCATATCAACATAAATGCACACATATCAATCTTCGCAAGCATCACACAAATGTCCGAACCCAAGGAAATCCTTAGGAACATTTGGACCACACAATAACATACCATTCACCCGGGTAGAAGACGCTACGTGCGATCCCTGAGCTCGTCCTCTAAATCTCTAGCTCTGGAATACAAGGCTAAGTATTAGCTTTCTATAATATCAACCAAGTCGGTATCCCGTATAGCTACTAATTCCCCGGTACTTACACCGTGATTGATTTTTGTCATCATTCGGGTTTTTAACTCATGTTCTCTTTCAATTATGTTAGTAACTAACATGTTGTATTATACTACAACTTAGGATTTAATTCTCACATCCATTAACTCCTTTATCCATGGGTATATATATATACATAAGTTCATATAGATATTGTCACTATATGGTATATATATATATATTGGACCCTTAAGTATTATTAACCTTTAACACTTAAATTCCCACTTAACTTGTAAGTTGGTCAACTTGACCCTCTTGGTCAATTTGGTTGAATTGGTCAACATAGACATTTTTAACACTACTATATAACTCATAATATAATTCCTTGAAATATATAATTCCATTGTTGGTATAACTCTTAATACTATAGCATAAAATCTTTATGTTTAATGTTATGTAATGTAATTCCCACCTTATCTAAACTCAACCATAGATTTATTTAATTCCTCAATCATGTTATATAACTTATGACACACAATTAATCATACTCCACTTATATGAATTATAAATTTCTTTTAATTCATACTAACTCTCATTATTTCATGTTAGATACAAGCTCCTTTAAAATGTGTTATTCCCTCATACTAACATTTAGATTTCCTATCGAATGCTAGTTAATATAGTTCCCAACCTTCATGTAATAACATTATGACCATAGTCTTAATGCTATGTCTTGTAATCTTTCAACCTTATATTATATTCATTTCTATCTCTTTATATCCCAAGGCATACCCCACATTTATAAGTTATTGCACTTTTTCCCATAATTGTTTTCTAACATTACAATTTCATTATAATTCATATCTTATAAATCTAATCCCTTATTTATTTTATTCCAAAGTTATAACCCAAGCTATTTTGTTACCGAACAAACCTCAATTGAAATTCCTTAGTTTCACCCTATTTTTCTTAAATTACAAAGTGACCCTCATACTTTATAAATCTTACAATTAAATTCCTAACTTATATATTTTATAATCTTTCAATTTAATAACAAAAATCCACCCAAAATTTTCCAAAAAATCCTAACAGACCTCACATTGGTCTATTATGATTTTTACACCATTTTTTTTTCCTAAATTACATTTTGACCCCATAAGTTTTTCTTAAACTTACAAATAACTCCTTAAACTTTCCTTATATTATATTTTCATTATTTCTCTCTCCAATTTGGTTAACACTCCAAGTTTTCCCAACTTTGACCACCACATACTGCCTTGACTCAATTTTCCAGAATTTACACTTTGGCCCCTAGATTTTCCAAACTTTACAATTAGCTCTCGAATTCTTCTAAAATTCCAATTTTAACCTTTTATCTTTCATAATTTGGTTAAAGCCCCAAAGTCTTCCCAAGTTTGACCCTAAATTCGAACGTGACCATTATTTTCCAGAAATTATGAAATGACCCCAAATATTTCCTAGAGTTTTCATTTAACTCCTTAACTTTACTAAAACTTGTATTTTGAATTATTCACCAAAGTAACCCCTAACTCTAAGCTATTCTTAGGTAAAATTGAAATCCCTAAACCTAAATATGGTAATTAAACATCAAGTAGTGATGTAATAAGGCTAAAACATGCCTTAGAAACATTGGTGAATAACTTAAAACCCCTTGGAACACAAAACACACTTTAAGGACAATTAGTGCAAAAACTTGTTTTAGAGTTTGTGTAACCTTAAGTAGGGTCCAAAGTGGATTCCTAAGCTTAATATCTAAGCTAAGAACAATATAAAACCATTACCAAAGAAAACCAAGCTATAAAATTAATTGAAACACAAAATGTGCTCTAAAACTCTTTAAAGCACATTTTTGAGAAATTGTCTTATAAATTGGTTTTGAGTGGTTTTAATGGAGCAATGAGAAATGTTGTTGCATAATTACCTTAGTTAAATCATTTTTTTTGTTTTAGTTGGAAGTCAAAGAAATAGTGCCCATTCATGTCAAATGTGACAACACATGTCAGTTGTTTATTGATAAAAATCCTATCATGCATGAAAAAACTAACACATGTAAAGTAGGCTACCACTATGTGTGAGATAAGTTTTATAATAGCTTGATTACAGTCGAGCATAACCCTAATACACTCCAACTAGCTGATACGCTCACTGAAAGTCTCTAGGTAAAACAACACTAGGATCAGTTTCAGCAGGTGGGTATTTTGGATGCTCTTATTTTAATTAAAAAGTTGTTCCACGTGAAGCACTATCAATATAAGCCCACACCGCTACTGCCCCAGGAACTTTCCTATGGAAGTTCCACCCACACCACCACCACATCAACACCAGCATTCGAGAATCACCCCCGCCTATTCCTTTCTCTCATCTTCTTCCTTCTTCTGTTATTATTTTCTTTCTTTTTCTCCCCCTCCTCTTCCCGCTATAGTCATCTGCACCCAAGTTCAAAGAAATGGAAGCAACCCTCCCTTTTGCTTGCATTGTGCTCTCAGGGGAGAAGCCTTCAATAGCAATCCCTAAGGACTTGTGACATTGACCAACATATCATGCATGTAATGATGAACCTTGAAAAAGTTACCCCAACGTCGGACGCTCCTCTTGCCGTCCTTATCTTTATTATCTTCTTCTTCTTCTTGCTGCGGAAACCTAGGATTCCAAGCGCAGGAAAAATACAAAAACAAAACTCACAAGCTGCGGTTGATGACCTTTCTGCTCGCTGTGAATGATTATCAGTTACAATGAAGGAAGGAGAATTCCTTGAGATGCAGGAAAATGGTGATCGCTCTTACTACATTCCCTTCATGAAGACCCTAATATGCAAGCATTTCTCCAACAAGCCGGTTGATGCCTGGAGCGTGGAATCCTCTCTGGGACGTGCATGGCAACTTGAGGGTGTCTTCAATGCTAGAAGTGTAGGGAAAAACTTATACCTATTCGAGTTTGACAAGTCGGAGATGGTACACACGGTCCTTTACCGAGGACCGTGGTGTTTCGACGGTGCACTCTTAGTGTTTCAAAGAATAGACATGATGAAGTCCCTGAAAGAGCATGATTTCTATTGGATTCCGATATGGGCGAGAATACATGATGCCCCCCTCTTCCTCCATCACAAGGATCATGCTATGAAGCTGGGAAATCAGATTGGCTACTTCCTGGACTATGAAGAAGAGGATGGGAAACTTAATGGTGACTATCTTTGCGTTAAAATTCTTTTGGATCTCCTCAAGCCGATCCTAAGATGCGTCAGTATCGAGGGTGTGGAGTCGGTTCTTTGACTCACGTATGAAAAGATGCCAGCTATATGCTTCAAATGTGGCCTATTTACTCATCAGATTAATGAATGCCCAGAAAAAACTCTATATGGCCTGGGTCTTTTACCTTACAACTACTGGCTCAAATGGAACAGATGGGCTTTGCAAAATTGCATGCGGTTTAGTAAAGTGTTAGGATAAAGGTTCAAATCCATCAATGAAGCCTTGGGATATGCAAGCTAATGTGAGCATGACCACAAACCTTGGAAAGTCCCTCTTAAGTACTTTGGAGTTTCATGTCGCTCAGCAAATGGATCACACTAACCAAAACAACATAATCGTGGAGGAAGATCGTGACCTTAGCCAAGTAAGCACCACAAGGAAAAGAAGTCTGGAGAGGTGAACCTCTGATGGGACCTCTGAGAACAGACCTAATCGAAGGAATTCTTCTACAGGAATTAAGAAAGGGAAACCAACCGCCCAAGCCCAAGATCCAACTCTGGTGATTGAACTCGTCCATGGGAAAGACCAAAACCTCACCACAAGTGAACCTTCCTAATCAATATGATAGTTTACCAGCTACTAAGTGATGAATAATTTTAGCTGCCCTTTGCCTTGTTGTTCAATATGGCCGTTTAAACCCTTGTCTAGAGTCTTAATCTATTTCCCTAATCGTTTAATATAAGTTTTGGTCCTAACTATATGGGTGACATTTTGTTAATCTGTTGCCTATAGTATTTTTACGGCCTTCCACCCACCATGGACCTCCTACAAATGTAACACACTGGTTGTTTCATTGGATTTCAATATTCTTTGGAAAAAAAGTTCTTACACCGCAAGACTTGAATGTTTCTTCCATTTCACGTCTGAAGGGGTAATCCAATCATATTACGATTGGAATGTCCAATTTTACATAGTTCTATTTTTCCTTTGGGCCTTGTATTATTAGCCCAGTCCATACATTAGTTGTCATCTCTTTCAGATAAGTAGGTAGTACAGTAGCATACCTAATGAACTAATTTTTTCCTCACGATTAATGTTAACTCATAGTTGAAGCTTAGTCTTTATTTGTTATCTTTTTTAATAGAATGATTGTTCTCCACTTTTCATTTCGTGCAGTTGTATGAGCGGTGTCCATTAGGTTAATCGAAAATAGAATTTTGAAAAAAAATCGGTATTCATTTATTTTGGTTATAACTGAATTAACCAAAATTCGGTTAGAACTGAATTAAGCTAAAACTGAATCAACTGAAAACCAAAGTTTTAATCGTAATAAATTCAATTAACCCAAATTGTTTAAAAGATATTTTATGATTTTTTATACTTATATGTTCAAAATAAAAAATTTAATTAAATATAATGTTTCAGTTATTTGGTTAACAAAATTATTTTTTGCTATAATCGAAAACCAAACTGAATTTAATTTGGTAAACTGAATAATAAAAATTATAAAAACCGAAAAAATTCAGTTTTTGGTTTTAGCCGTATTAACTGAACCGTATGGACTAATCTAAAATCTAGGGTGAGCATTTGGTAATTAAGTTAACCAAAAAGTGAATGTTTAGGTTTTAGTTACAGTTAGGAGACCCTCGAGCTATCTCCACCTTCTAATGTGGCTTCAATGCCATGTGTCACCCTATTAGTGAAGGAATTTAACAAATTGGAGAAATAAAAAAATAAAATCGAAAGAGAGATGTCAGTATGAGTGCATCTTCGGTGAGTGTATGTACTTGTTTGAAGAGAGAAAAATCGGGTATAGAACCAATGGGTGATGCTTGGTTACAATTTCGAATCCGTTATTATATGTTTGCTTTAGTTTAAAAAAAATTCAAATGTTATAACACACAAAATACAGGCGCAAAATATAAAAAATTATATCATTGTTCATCATAATTCGCGCTCTTCAAAACAAGATGCATCATGGATATGTTTTGGTACACTTAAAATTTTACGATTTTAGAATGAGTATATATATTACGTATTTTTAAAGTGAATCTTATTCATTAACAAAATAAATCTTCTTTAATAATAAAACCAACCATATTCATTAACCAAATGAATATTCTTTAATAATAAAACGAACCTTATTCATTAATAAAATGAATTTTTTTTAAGATATACTTTGCTTAAAAGTAAAATTCACTTTTAGAAAAACAAAGGCTTCACATTATTTAAAATGAAAGGTTCACTTTTCTTAATTGTAAGATTCATTTTTCTTGAACATTTTATTATCTTTTCTTCAACGAAATATTCACTTTTAAATAATTGAAAGGTTTATATTATTCTCGTATAAATTTGTGGTAAGATTCACTTTTTTTAAACATTTAGTTCACTATTTTTAAACAAAATATTCACTTTTCTTTAACGAAGGATTCATATTGTTCTCACATAAGTTTGTGATAAGATTCATTTTTCTTAAACATAATATTCAATTTTCTTAAATAAAAGATTCACTTTACTTAAACATGTGATTCACTTTTTTTAAACGAAATATTCACTTTTCAATAAACCTTTAACCACAAACCCTAAAAAACGGTCGAGTCAGTGACGACAATATAAAGTATTGAACAATTTCAAAAAAGATTACCCTACACCACCCAACCTAAACACCGCCCTATGAAAGCTAAAATCGTCGAATGCATTTTTAGGGTTTGTAGTGCAGGGTTTAAGGACCTTAAGCCCTAAACCACAAACCTAAAACAATGTCGAGTCAGTGACGACAATATAAAGTGTAGAAGTAATGCCAAAAAGATTACCCTACCCCCAAACACCCTAAAAACCACCCTAGGAAAACTAAAAACGTCGAAGGTATTTGTAGGGTTTGTAGTGCAGGGTTTAAGGCCTACTAACCCCAAACCCTAAAACACAAACTCTTAAAAAATGTCGAGTCAGTGACAACATTATAAATTATAAAAACAACTTCAAAAAATATTACCCTACACCACACACCTAAAAACCACCATAGGAAAGCTAAAAATCGTTGAAGGTGTAGGGTTTAGGTTCAATTTTTAACAACCTTTGATTCACTTTTTTTAAACCTCTTATTCACTTTCGTTAAACAATCTCTATTTACAAAATTCTATTATAGCAAAAAAAATTACTTTTATAATACTAGATTCATTTTAATTAAACATAAGATTCATTTCTGTTACTTTACTGATTCATTTTAGGTAAACATAAGATTCACTTCTGTAACTCATCACAACGTAAAGCATAAAATTTTAAGTTTACTAAAATATATTCGTGACACATCTTGTTTTGAAGAGCACGAACAATGGTATAATTTTTTCATTTTTACACTTATATTTTGTAAGTTATAACATTATGAAAAAATGTTGTTTCTCTCTCCTAATAACAAAACCACACTCAGCCTAAACTCTCCCCACGCGTACATGTTTTCCTTTTTTTTCCAAATTTTCTCTATATTACCACTACTGCACCAGTAACATTATGACATGTGGCTCTAGCGCCAGGTATGAATTTGCATTTAGTTGTGAGCTGAATTAACTAAAATTTAACCATAACCAAATTAACCGTTATCTAAAATAACTGAAAATCAGACTGAAAAGACAAATTTAAGTTAGTTCATTTTCCAGTTAACATAAAACTGAGTTGTTTTTAAGAGTATAATCATAATCGAATTGGAACTGAGTTTTCAACCAAATAATTATTTATTTATTTTTAAAATTTGGATTATTTGGTTGACCAAAATTATAAAACTTAAACCTACACCAAATAATAATTTGTTAACCAAAATTTGAAAACGGTTACAAAATTAAATTATGTTTTTTATAGTTATTTAAGTTTTAAGCTAAACTAAAATATCCAACCAAATACTCACCACTACTAAATTATAGAATACTTTTACAAGTCTCACATGAAATAAAACTCGCTTCTCACTTTTTAACTATAATTGCATAATTTACCTCAATCTTAGCTACAAGCATATGTAGTTATTTTTGACTAAATTCATAGTGGTAAAAACCCGGACCTAAGTAACCGGGAAACCCCCTTCCCTGTGGGCCAATTTGTATACAATAAAAGTACATGTTTATAAGCTTACCATATAGGGGTGAGCAAATGGTTAAGACGGATATCCGTTAACCGAAGTTTGAAATAAAGTACGGTGTTCGGTTATTTCGGTTATAACCGAATTAACCGAAGTTAATACTAATATCCGTTATAACCGATACCCATTTTAACGGATAACCATTTTTTATGTTACACTAATAACCGTTAACCGCCCGATAACTGAAGTTTATGAAATAACCGAAATAACCAAACTTCCGAAAATAACAGAAATAACTAAACTTGCCTAAAATAACCGAAAAAAAAAAACCAAATGTAAAAAAAAGAAAAAACTAAACCTAATTGAGTGAATAATAACATATTAGATAAAATTATTGGGTTTAGAAAAAAATAAAAATATTTTTATAAAAGTTTGGTTATTACGGATAACCGAAGTTTCGATTTCAATATCCGTTAACCGAACCGTACTTTATTATGGATAACCGTTTTAACCAAAATAACCGAACTTTTATAAAACGGTTAAAAAATACGGTGGTCGAATCCGAAAAAAAGAATGGTTATTTCGGTTATCCAAAATAACAACCCCGTTTACACACCCCTATTACCATATAGTTTAAGAAATCAGTTTATACATCTAGCGCAATTTCAATAATATCATAATTCAATATATTTATATAAACATCCCTACAATTTTTATATATTAACCGTACAATTTATAGAGCTAAAGTACATATATATTGTCATCTATAGCTAAATTACAATTTAGTCAAGATATTTTTAAATTAAACTTCCATCGGGAAAATTTACTACCTCCTATTTTATATATAAGTTGTTTTAGATATGAATTTAGACTGAAATTAGTCGTAGACAACTTATGTGTAATTGCTTGTACCGTTAAAGTAAAAGTCTTTTGCTACCAAAGAAAGAATGAGGAAATGGATGATGAATATGGATGTTGAATGTGTCTTCTATAAACAAGTTGAAACACGAGATCACCTGTTTTTTGTGTGCGGTTTTAGCAATGAGGTGTTTAAGAAGATAATGCATGATTGGCTGCTATGTAAACTGCCATCTACATTTGCTGAATGTATGAACTGTCTCTGGAGATTGAATTGTAAATCCTCTCTGGTGTACAAGCTGAGATGTTCTGCGGTGGGAGTGACAATTTATCATATTTGGAAAATGAGGAATGAAGCTATATTTGCTGCGGTGAAACCCGATGGAAAGAGATGCATAGCTAATATTCAGCTGGAATTGAAGATGAGATGGAGTAGGGTTTCTTTTCCGGTTACGAGAAGGAACTTTGGAATCGGTAAATGTTTTGGCTTGATTGAGTTTCTGGGTAAATAGTACACATCAATCTGCAGTATGTTGCGGATATAATACATTTGGTTAGTTAGGTGTGTAAGTATTGGCTGCTTTTCTTTTAATATAGTTTATCCTTTATCTTCAAAAAACAAAACAAAGTAAAAGTCTTTTGCTAATTAGCTTTGAATTAAAGTGCAGATGGATTTGATTTTAAAAAATATACATTCAATTCTAATTATTAATTAAAGAACAATTTATTGGCTTTATTTTTATGTAGTTATGGAGACTTACACTCACTAGATTTGGTACGTAAATATTATACTTTTGATATGTAAAAACTGTATTGATCTATATATATTACTGAAATTAATTAAATATATATTCCAATTTATTAAACCGTACTATCAACCTATAATAATTGTACTTTAAATATGTATAAACTAATCTAACTATCTCTAGCTACTTATGCTAGCAACTAAAAGTGATTGTTATTCAAATTGTAATAGATTTACTTTCCCATTTCTTAAATAGGGTATTTTTTTCTTTTTCCTGTAGCAAAACAAATTTAGTTGATCGTTTACGGAAATTAAAACTGTATTTGTTGACTATTACAGTAATCTAGTACACTGTTTTTCAACTCTGTTTTTGTCTTCATGCACTGCTGAAACGCTTCTTCTTCTTGAAAAAAAAAAAAACGAAACAGAAAAGCACTTCTTCATAGCGATGCCATCACTCACGAGATAAATCCTTACGAAAACGTGACAAGCCCCCTCTCCTCCCGGTTCCGTCTTGCTATTTTCTGGTTGATGACTTGTAGTATAAAAACACTTACCAACCGGGTAAAGAACTCAACTCTCTCCTCTATCGCTGTTTCCTTCACCGAGGTTTCCCGCCCCTGTTCGTGGTCTTCATCGGTGCTGGAGGTAGGGTTTGGCGGTCTCCGGCTGGTCAATTTCTGCTTTTCGTTTTCCTCTTAGATTAGTTGAGAAATGTAGCAGCTACTCCTCTTCTAATTTTCTTGGAATTCCGATTGTAGTGGAGAAGGAGACACCATGGCGTTTCATGCTAAGAAACTCATCAACGATCCCAATGGTCAGTGGTCTTACTACTCCACCTTTTACTCTCTCAAATTTGTGGAGCGAGTCTTATTCTAAGTCCAGTTCCCTGATTTGAGTTTCTTTTGACTTTTCCCTTTTTCTTCTTCTTGATATCGGAATATTGTTTACGGAACGTGAAGTTTAGTCCCGTAACTTTGCAGATTTCAGTTTTTGCATGTAGGCACTCACATTTCTTTTAAGTTGATTTTGTGCTTCTTGTTTGCTGAGTAAATGTTCGAGATGAAGTGGAGACCTGAATTTGTAACTGTTCTTGTAAATGCTGATTCTTAGAAGGTTTTCTATGTTACAATTCGCCTATGGATATCTAAGTTCTCGTGTATCGGTAGAACCTGTACATTTTGTGATACTCATCGAGGCAAATACCTTGATCGATTTTGCCTTTTTTTCCCAAATGTTGACGGATAAACTTGCTGAGTTGCTGTGCACTCTAAGACACACCTTCAATGCAAAGGAAATTGAATAATCAAAGATAGAAATGCTGAATAAAAAATATTTGGCTGCTGCAGTTGAAATTATGAACTTTCGGGATCATAGAGTTGACTTCTGAACTTAAGTTGAAATTTTGTAATGTACCAGTAGCGATGCCTTTTGCTCCCAGTCTGTTTTGATCGTTCCATGTTTCTCTACAATTACAGCTCCCACTTGTGATACTCTTCGAGGCAAATACCTTGATCGATTTTGCCTTTTTTCCCAAATCTTGACGGATAAGCTTGCTGAGTTGCTGTGCACTCTAAGACACAGCTTTAATGCAAAGGAAATGGAATAATCAAAGATAGAAATGCTGAATTAAAAATATTTGGCTGTTCTGCAGTTGATATTCTAAACTTTCGGGATCATAGAGTTGACTTCTATACTTAAATTTAAATTTTGTAAATTACCAGTAGCGATGCCTTTTGCTTCTAGTTTGTTTTGATCGTTCCATGTTTCTCTACAATTCCAGCACTCACTGCTGATCTGAATTCTTTCTACAAGTACCAGTTGATGTTAAGTAAAAATGGAAATAGAATTTCATTGTAATGGAGCAAGTGAAAAACAATTGTGTTTGTCCCCAACTTGCGATCTGGCCCTGTTTATGAGGACAGATTTATACTCATGATATTTTTCACTCCCAACATGCGATCTGGCCCTGCTTATGTGTTTGTCCCCAACACTTTTGAATATATCATGTTTTGTTTGATTTTAGACATCCCTAAAGAGTTGTATTTTTGTTACTACTTTTGACGTAGTAAGTTGATTTTACAAACACAGCAATGTGGCTCCTATATCATCCTTTACATTTGACACTTCCAATTTGTATACTTCTCTTAGTTTTTGTTCAGTACTTGCTTCTTTAATTGAGATTTAACGTGAAACTAATTAAAGTGTGCTGAACATGCTGTGTACAGATGTAGTGACAGAATTTATAGAAGGCCTTGTAGAGACATACCCTGGGCTGCAGTACTTAGATGGTTTCCCGGAGGTCTGATATTCACAAGCTCTGTATGATGAAAGCTGGATGAGTTTGCTCAAATTTTAATTATACATGTGCCTTTATGCAGGTCAAAGTTGTGCTGCGTGCTGATGTTTCAAGTGCAACAAACGAGAAAGTTGCCGTCATATCAGGTGCAACAAATCTCGCATAATTGAACAAGAATTTATCTATCACAATTTCTAAATACTTGTCCCTCTTTTGCTTGTTCATTTACTTTTGGGATAGAGCTTATCTGCTTAAATTTATGCGACTACCTGTGAGGTTACCTCGCTAGCTGTTTTGTTTTTGTACAAAAGATGCAAAACACCACATGAGGAAGAGGCACAAACAACATCAAAATGATAATCGAAAGAAAATAATGTCCAATTTTTACTTGAACTAGTCTCAAATAATCTCACTTTAATGTTTCTAGTGCTGGTGTCATCCTAGTGCACTTTTACTCTATTCATTTCTTGTACGTTTGACTTGTTACTACAGGAGGAGGAAGTGGACATGAACCTGCACATGCGGGATTTGTGGGTGATGGAATGCTGACAGCTGCAATTTGTGGAAATGTTTTTGCCTCTCCACCAGTTGACTCAATTTTGGCTGTATGTCCTCTTCTTACTTTATCAAATTGCATTCTATATTTTGTGAAAATCTTCTTATGGTTTTATGAAGTGTCATTGCTGTCTTGCAGGGCATCAGAGCTGTGACAGGCTCAAAGGGATGCCTTCTCATTGTTAAGGTACACGGTTCAGAGCCTTTTGCAGAGATATATTACTGTAACAAACCAATGAATAAAAGAACCATCTAACTAGCTTAGCTTTTCTTACTTAAAAGCTCTCTGTTGTGTCTGCAGAACTATACAGGTGATCGTCTTAACTTTGGTTTGGCTGCTGAACGAGCCAAATCTGAAGGTTATAATGTGGAGGTAAGGGCAGTGTTATTTTTTTAATTAGCCTTGTTTGTAATCTGAATCAACTACAACATCACTGTTCTTTATTTTGCAGACAGTTATTGTTGAAGATGATTGTGCTTTACCACCCAGAGGCATAGCTGGACGTAGGGGCTTGGCGGGGACTATATTTGTTCACAAGGTTTTATCTCATATGAGAATCCACATCCTCATATATTCTCTGAAACATTCTATTTATTTACATACTAGATGCTATTGTGGTTTAAAAATTGCCAGTCATTAATTCAATGATAGTTTCATCGTGTGAGTCTGTATCTTTCTAGGTATTTCTGAACTGAATTGTCAGTTGGATCATGTTCTAATATCAGTCTCATGGACAGCACCCTGGAATTAATCTTTCCCTCAATAGAGAACTATTCTTCATGTGATGAATGAGGGTACATTGCTGAGATTATTTAGTGATACAGTTCATCAGTTTGTCTTGTTTTTTCTTTTTAACCATTGGATCATCTCTCTTTAGAGAATGACTACTATTCATCTTTCAATACGCTACGTGAAAATTCAGAGTTCCAGGTTTCTAAGAGGATTATTGGTACACACTTAATATTAATCCCAGATTAAACCTCATAAAAGATCTAGATTCTCAGAGCTCTGTAGTTTATTCTTAGTTGTTTGACTTTAACTTCACATTGAGTATTTTCTGAGGTGTATCCTGGAAGTTGTGCTTTCTGTTTTCCTGTGTCCTCATAAGCAATAACATGTACATATTTTCCAATTACTGATGTAGTGACATCCATGTACCTAGTACTTACTGACAAAAAAAGTGTTGTTCCTTATATATTTGACTCGGATATTGATTCTGGAACCTTGCAGTTTGGTATGTATAGGCCAAAATGTTGTGACACATAACATGACAGCTGAAGTTGTTATTTTGCTTGATTGTGCATAATTTCCTCATATTTCTTACTCTGGAAGGTAACTTGAACTAAGTATATTGAGCTCTGTTGCTAATAGGTTTGTTTGACTCTGTCAAATATCACAACACTCTTCAGTATTTTTAAAATTCTGATATATCAATTAGTTCAACTGAATTCATCTCTGTTGAGTGTATATCAGTTACGTCGTTCCTTTTTTATGATTCTTTTTATATATGTGCAGGTAGCTGGTGCCGCTGCGGCGGCAGGACTTTCTCTTCCTGAGGTTACTGATGAAGCAAAACGTGCATCCGAAATGGTTGGAACCATGGGTATTGCATTATCTGTTTGCACACTTCCTGGTCAAGTTACACCTGATCGTTTGGGCCCGGGAAAAATGGAGCTTGGTTTGGGAATTGTAAGTTGGATGTTTAATCATTGCCATTGATATAGAATTGTCAACCCAATCAACAATTATGTTTTTGCTACATATCATGTCTAGTATCCTGATGTGGTTGATACTTTTTGTTGCACCGGTAATCCAGTTCAGTACTGTTTTGCTATTGTTAGCATTAGTTTTGCTAGTATGCCATCTATCAGGTTGATTGTCTTTGACGCATAGACAATTAAGATTATTTTGGATGAGTCATTTCATGGTTTTGCCTGGTGACAAACCACAATAAAGTGAGGGTGAACCTTGTTGATGTCTTTTTCTATTATATTAGTCTTCATTGGTAGATATGAACTTTTGGAGTTAATACTATGAGATATTCAACATTAGACATACTATTCTGCATGGCTCAGTACATTCATCTTCATTTTCAGCATGGAGAACCTGGTGCCACTGTTGCTGATTTGCAGCCTGTTGATGTCATTGTAACTCATACTCTAAAGCAAATACTGTCATCGGTAAGTCCATTTGGGTATATGCTCTCATGATTTGGAAGGTTGCTGGTTCCCCTGATTCCACCACTCATCTACTTGGTTGCTTATGAGTTCAAAGCAAAGAGATCTGAAGTGCAGCTGGCACTTGAAATAATATGCTAACTATGATACGTTAGTCTGAGTTTCTAGGTCAACCCAATCTGTTTCTTAGGGCTCAAGTTTCTCTAAATTAACATCATCGAAGAAAAACTATGAAAAGTAGTTTATAATTTCAGGAGAAACTTGAATATAACAGATGCAAATGAAAGTTTGCAAATGAAACTCTTTAGAAATATAGACGTGCTTTATACAGATAAATTAGTCTGTACGACATAAATTGTTCTGTACTGACGAGGGTTAATCCGGGCTCAAAAACATGGAACTATGGCTGTTGTTTCTAGTAGAAACATGGCTGTTGATCTAGTGAACATGTTGTGTCATGCTCATGTTCATAGATCTAAAACATCGCCTTTTAGTTCTGGTATGATCCTGCTGAAACATGGTTGTTGATTCTTCTTCTTTATGATTTCTTTGTTTCACATAAGAATTGACTTTTCTTTCAAAAAACCTACATAATCGAAATGCTGTATAAAGTGTGGGTACTGTCACGCTGAGTTTTCTTTTAAGTGGTACCAACTGAGTTATTATCTTGATTCAATCTACAGGAAAACAATTATGTGCCAATAAAGCGTGGCTGCAATGTTGCTCTCATGATTAATGGGTAGGTTCATGGAGTGTGTTTTGTTCAAAGCTTTCAAGTGCTTCATTTTGTCCAAGTAACAGTATAACATGAATTGTATAATGGCTTGTATAATGGCTGGGAGTAAGGATGTGGTTTAGTGGATAGCTAAGTATTGATTCTATACCCTGATAGATGAGTACTAAAGTTGTCTTCAGTGCTCCGAGATTTCGTCTTCTATATGTTTGCTCTCAGTTTCTTTTTCCTTTTTTCAATGGTTGTTGCTGGGTTGCTGTTGCAACATTACATAAACACTTTACTTCATTTTCAGTGTTTGCCTTTCTACTGGAATTGCTTTCGCATCTCAAATCACCCATTCTTGCTAATAGTTGCTTCTTTTCATCTTCAGTGTGAAGTTTCTATTCTAGGAATGCTACCTTCAATTCGAAGCATTTGGTTGTCTTGAAGCTTTATCCAGTAGTTGGCTAGGGAATTTTGGTTCTATTCCAAAAACTATTAGCTGGAAATGTCCTATTGCTTGTGTTCATTGTCCCCATTGATCTGTCTTGTTGGTGGCACAATGTCATGATTTATCCTAACTTCATGAAGTTATAAGCTATGCTTCATGGGGGTGCTGTTGGTAAGATCTGATTCTGGTGCTAAATTTACAGGTTGGGGGCGACCCCGATGATGGAGCTAATGATCACAGCAGGCAAGGTTATCCCTAGATTGCAACTTGAACATGGACTAGCAGTTGATCGAGTTTATGTAGGCTCATTTATGACTTCGCTTGACATGGCTGGGGAGTATTTACTTGGGAATTGGTCCTATATTTTAATTGTTGTTATCCTTTACTTTTACTATCCTTCAATCTGTTGTAGGTTTCTCAATTTCTGTCATGAAGCTTAATGATACATTTCTGGAGCGCTTGGATGCCCCCACTAAAGCTCCTGCATGGCCAGTTGGTGTTCAAGGTATGTTACTCGATTTTTTATTTTACAGCTGTTCACGTCACTCTATCTTCAACTTTGAACAGGAAACAGATTTCTCACAAGTGTTAGATCTGCATTATCTGAAATATCATCCAGGACACCTTTGTATTTCTAATTGTTTGAAATGTAATGATGCCTCTTAAGTTTATTTTAAGATGCTTCTTAGGTATATGTGTTTCTAGGTTTTTGATGTATATAATAGGCATTGTAAACCAAGATATGTGCTTTATCTTCAGGTAATCGTCCCCCTGCAAAGCTTCCTATCCCAGTTCCACAATCTCCCTCTGCTAAGAGCAATCAGGTAGGTGACTATTTCTCTCTATTGTTTGTGTTCTTGTGACTTTTCAATGGGAATGTGCTGGTAGATATGTGTCATTACAATTCAATACAAACTTGAATACACCACAGGTGTGTTGGTTATTTTAAACGTTTAGGTTCTCTTTTTTTACTAGGTTTGAAATAGTTTTTAGTCTGCTTGTTGGTTATAATTCTAAACATTGCAGTATAGCACTCATTTCTGAGCTTTCTTTGAAATTTGTGAACTAAAAGGCAGACTTGCTGATCTTACTCTATCTTGGTCCTTATTAGGCATCTTCCATATGGTTGTGTGTATGCCCAATTATTTTAGGATATTTGCCAGCAAAATGGTATCGATTCTTTCAAAATGAGTGGTCAGTTAGAAACAAATGCCCAACCACATGTGCTCTTTTTTGCTTGTTTTTGTTTGTTGAACCAATCAAAGCCTGTGGAGTGGATTAGATACTCATACCAAGGTCAATGTGTAGATTAACTAATAGTATGATCTTTAGTCTTATGAAAAATCTAAGCAAAATTGCATGGTGAGTGCAGTACTCCTGGGTTAGCAAAAGGACCAGATGGGTGTTAGTCAAAACTTTATAGCTATTTTTTATTCTTTTTAGATTTTATTGCTTGTGTATCAAAGGTCCTGGAAATTTTGGAACAGAAATCGAAGGTGGTCTTTCTGTATCTGAACTTTTCTGGCTCTATGATATTTTACTTCAGTTGGTTTGTTTGCTATGCCAGGCATCAAGTCGGCCAGAACAGTTGAGCACATTCGGGCAGATGCTCGAGGTAGCCATAAAAGCAGCTACTGAAGAAATAATGGATCTGAGGGACACTCTGAATGACTGGGATATTAAAGTTGGGGATGGTGACTGTGGATTTACGGTATGCACATTTCATTGCATATTTTATATAGTTGGTTTTATATGAGGTTGGGGCTTATATTTACTAATATTGCAGATGTATAGAGGCGCAGCTGCGATTCAAGAAGATATGAGGAAGCAGTGAGTATCATCTCACCTGATATCCGATGTTTGACCTGTGACATGAGACCCGAACTTTTGAAATAATCTTTCGCCATCCTACTTTGGATGGGAATTGTTGTTCTTACCCCCCCAAATTCCCAATTCCTCAATTTTGTGTTTTAGAGTTCACAATGAAGGTAACTATTGAGGATACCTTGATCAAATTGTTCTGTCATTAATGTGTGTCAGCTACCCCTTGAATGATGCTGCTGAAACAGCTAAGGAGATTGGTGCTTCTATTAGAAGGGTGATGGGAGGAACAAGTGGGATAATGTACGATCATTTTCTGTTATTTATTCTGATGTAGCCCAAGACCCTTGAAAATATTAAGCCCTAACTATTCAATTTTATATGTTGACACAGATACGAAATATTCTTCAGTGCAGCATATGCAGAGCTGAAGGAAAACTCTGACATTTCGCCTAAACAATGTATGGCTGTCATTTGTGCATGTTAATAATAGTCTAATTTTTCTTTGAAAAGCATGGTAATTTAAATAAGTCTTCTGAACCTGAAGAGATTGGTTTGCGTCTTGAAACATAAATTGTTCATGTTCATTGAACATGATGGATTTATCCTCTAGTCATCCTTTGCCACTATCCCCGCATGACCTTGGACGATAATTCTGAACTGTTCAAAGCAGTTTTACTAAAGATAAACTCTTTGTATCTCAGGGGCATGTGCTCTTGAAGCTGGAATTAGTTCAGTCAGTAAATATGGAGGAGCAAAGGCTGGATACCGTACAATGTTAGATGCTCTAATTCCTGCTTTTGAAGCTCTTAAAGAGGTAGTTTCAGTTATTTGAACCAGTTTTCTTGGTGTAATGATTCTCCCTGAGCGTCTATACCATATTTGATTGAAAATTTATGCTGTGCTTACACAGAGACTAGAAGCTGGGGATGACCCAGTCGAAGCATTTATAGTCTCTTCTGAAGCAGCATCTGCTGGGGCTGAGTCTACTAAGAAAATGCAGGCGCAGGTGACATGCTCTGTTGATAATTGAATTTATTTATCGTTTTTGATGGATACATTACCACCTTTGGATTTAGTTATCCTTCCCTTTTGGGTATCAACTTTTAAATTTTGTCATGGATGAATTGAGTGAAGCTATTTGACAATCTGTCATGATTTTACATGTAGGCTGGGCGTTCAACATATATACCCGAGGAGACTCTGTTGTCAGTACCTGATCCAGGAGCTATGGCTGCAGCTGCGTGGTACAAAGCAGCAGCATTGGCGGTGAAGGGATTTTTCCAAACTGAGTCAACATGATCTTCTCTCGGTTGTAGTTATCATTTTTTTGCTCTTTTTTTTCATTGAAGAGTGGAACAGCACAGAGCGGGGCAGACGTGAACTTGAGGTGAAGCAGTATACACGACACCCATTTTCTAGTAATACCCCTAACATCCTCTAGGTGAGTTCTCCGCTTATGCAGTCAGCTATCGCATAAAGCTGAGAGAGCCCAAAAAAAGCTCTTCTCAAAAGCCTAAGTACATTTGGAGACACTTTCCAATTTGTGAGGGACCGAAAGGAAAAAAAAGGAAGAATGAAAACCTATGCGATGTTGTTCCCTTGGACCCCAATATCTTAGCGCTGTACGATTTTCTTCCATCGCCTTTATTGATACTCCCATATGGGAAAGGTTTTTGGCCTATATTTTGCCTGTATTTTGCCTGGTGCTGGTGATCATTTGTTATTGAAGTTTGACTACTTCGGCTTCTTAAGCCACAGACTACGCTCGTTTGGAGTCTTATTTTACCCGTCTCTTGCAGTTCTTTTCCGAGAGATGAAAGCAAGAAAAAGAAAGGGGCTGAAAGAATAAAGTATTCCCTACTTACCATAGTAAAATTATCTTCATCTTTTGGTTCCCACTGAAGTCGGTGGGGACTTGGGCGTTAAATCCATGTACCACCTTGGGTACGTATCCACGGCTTCCCCTAGAAACTTTATCCTGAGGATATTGTTTGGGCAACAGGGAGAATACTCTGTTATGCTCAGCATGATGATAAGGGGTTCCAACATGTGGTTACCTGTGAAGGTGAATATTGTGCTACCACTGAGAAACTTATTTAAGATACCTAACAAGGGGGGACATTGTTTATAGAATGAAGTTACACAAGGTGATTTTAAGTCAATTAGCCAGGCCCTCGAAGTGTCAAGATTCTCATATGGTTCTAAAAAATAGAAGAACATTTAAAGTTTAGAACAGCCTTTTCTTTGGTTTCCCACCGGTTCACCACATTGGGCTACATCCGGTTCGGGGATCGGCACTGGGTAGCCTAATGACAAGGTAAGTCCCCTCCCAATGGACGTTGTGGGGGATCGAATCGTGGTTCTCCCTACCAAGTGCAGTCCCAAACACCACTGCACCAACGCGTCATTGGTAGAACAACCTTTTCATTGATCTTTCTTTAAGAAGTGTTTTCATTAATCTTTTTTACTTTTAAATGAGAGGATAATAAATTTAGGTGAAATAAGGTGTAATGTTTTAGCTTCCAACTTTTTGGTTTTAAAACAAGGTGAAGAAGAAAGTTCATCTCAACTTCTTTTTTGGCTTTATTTGGAACCAACCTTCTCAATAGTATGTGGGTAGCATTTCGATTGAAGATGTTACTTGTCACTTGATATCAATATTTAGTAGTTGTACCTACCACTAATAATGCTATAAACCATGCAATTTACGTAAACAAATCAAAGTTTAGCAGTTGGGTGCGCTACTTGTAACAGTACATTATATATATATATATATATATAAGCATTTAATCAAAATATAACACTTTAGCATCATCCATGTAAAGTTTCATCAATTTTAGACAACATTTAAACATCTTTAAAGTTGAATTACGAAAACCAACAGGGATATATTGTGAATTACGAAAGAAAATATGGGTATATTGTGAATTATCCCAAAAAAATATCATATATAATAGTTGTCAAAAACTATCTATTTTGTCTCCATCCATCCGTTTCATGACCCAATTTGATTGTGAGTTTTTTTCTTGTCTACTTTATTAGTAGTCACTTTTTGTAAACGTTTCCAATTTTTTCTCCTCTACTTATTTATTTTGACAGTTGACACCTGAATTTGGCAACAACTAATAGTTGTGTCCCATATTTTATTCTCTACTTATTCATTTTGACAACTGACCGCGGCCCCTACAGTTGACATCAAATAGACCATTAGCTTGCTTTTAGCTTGAATAGGCAGCTTGCATTATTTGAGGGAAAACCCATCGCTGAAAGAATAACATCATTGTCTTTGTAGTATGCTCAAATGATAGGTGTGTATATTTAGGGGCTGTTCTCTCACAACCTTAATAAATTTGTGGAGCTTTATATAAAAAAAATAAGTACACATGTCAATTTGCAACTATTTAATAAATTAGGCCCACTGACCGCATGTCATTACAACCTTGGTTATAAAGGTTGACCCCTTAGATTAAAAGTTGAAATAGAAGCTTTTTTTGTTATAGTTGGGTGTAGTTAACTAATAGTGGTTTGCTATGTGTAGTATAACAAGCTTTTTATGGTGCATAAATATATAAATAGATTCAATCAAAATATAACATTTGTCTCACACTAAAAAAACAGATTAATCTACTCAGTATCAAACTAACAACACCTGAAACTCACCATCCGATAAGTGGGGCCTTACTTTCTCCCCTAACTGATTGAGCAAGTATGGCTGCATTTGAGCTTGGTCCTACTTGACAGCTACATCATCATTTTTGAGAGTCAAAACCTCCACCTCATCAAAATTTTGTATATAGGTCACAATAGTTTCTATAGGTAGACGAAAAAGTATTTTTTCCCATTTACCAGCCTACTTCCTCCTACTAGATGTTGAAATGTTGGTTTTTTTCACCCATAGGCTATACATGTCCTTATCTTCACTTAGTCATGAATTGTTTTTAGTTGATTAAAGAGAAAAGTGTTGCTTTTCTATTGGAGCATGTATATTTAAGGCAACCACGATAAGAAAAGTGAATTCCACCACCGAAAAATATTACTATAATCTCTTTCCACACATTTTCACCGATCAATTTACAAAAGCCACCGCCATCACCTTCGCCTTCACCGTTTTCAGTTACCCAGTCCGAGAGATGGTGGAAGCAAGCTTCAATCTTTCACGGTTTCCAGCAAGCTCCACCTTTCCGAGCAAGACAAGCGGGGAAAGAATAAGAGCAAAAACGATAAGCCCATTTCGAAGAAGATTGTAGTATCCAAGGGAGCGCTGTCACTGACTGATGAGGATGGTGATGGCAGCGGAGCGGTGGAGAAGGGAGCTCCTCCCGTGTCGGTCAAATCGAGAGGGAATGTCTCAGGATTCTTTAGGAGATTGCCTAGAAAGGTGTTGGGTGTTTTGTCTAATCTACCATTGGCTATTAGAGAGATGTTCGCGATTGCTGGCCTAATGGCTCTAGGAACTTTTATCGATCAAGGAGAAACTCCTGCTTTTTACTTTGAGAAGTACCCTGAGGACAATCCTGTGTTGGGTTTTGTTAAACTTTGCCTTGAATTCTTTGTACCCGTTATCTATATTAATTATGGTGGAGAGTTTAAGGGATGGAGTTTTGCTTCAACTTATGGGAGTTTATTCCATTTACTAGCACTAAGTATCATACTTTAAGTGCATATTTAATGGAAAGTTTTATGCGGTTTATTATTGTAACTCATGACCATTTTGAAGACTCCAGAGATTAGTGATCAATCACGACCAGACCTATATATAGGGTTCTTTGTGTTGGCATTTTCATTCATCCAAGCATCAAGCAATATTCTCCCTTTTCTAAGAGTCGGTGAGTTTTTCTTTTGAGAGAAAAATATAGAGAGTTTGTATATCACTTTTCTAAATGATTTGTGAGGTTTAAGAGAGCTATCTCACTTGTGAGATTTTGAGTGCCTCATTATCTCTTTTGTAATTTGTACTCTCTACACATATAGTGAATATTCTCCTTACCGCCCGTGGAGTAGGCATAGCCGAACCACGTAAAAATTTTATGTCCCGCTTCTCGCTTTACTTTTATTTCATAATCAGCACTTATATCTACCAACTTGTTTCCGGGCTATATCCTAACAAGTGGTATAAGAGCTTTTGTCCGTTGGTAGTTGTGTCAAGATGGTTACAAAATTCGATATTGAGAAGTTTGACCGGAATGTGAATTTTGGTCTATGGAAGATCAAGATACAAGCCATCGTATGCCAGCATGATTGGCATCAAGCTTTGGGCCAAAGGCCAGCAGGCATGGCAGATGAGAATTGGGAGACAATCGACCAGAAGGCGTTGACTGCTGCAGAAGTTGCCCAGGAGAGAAGTTGCCTTTCAAATGAAGTCTTAAGAGAAGTTGCCCAGGAGAGAACTACTGCAGCTTTATGGTTAAAATTAGAGTCACTTTATATGACGAAGAGCATTACAAATCGTCTCTACCTAAAGAGGAGACTTCAAGACCTCTGTCTTGCAGAAGGTATATCCATTAAATCTCATCTCGATGAATTCTTCTCTATCATTATGGATCTTGAAAATATCTATGTGAAGATTAATGATGAGGATTTAGCCATTACCTTAATTTGTTCTTTGCCCAAATCTTACAAAAGTTTTACTGAAACTTTGTTATATGGGCGTGATGAAATAACGGCGGACGAGGTTAAACAAGCTCTTCTTTAACGAGAGCTCATTGACAACCAACTAACCAAGACTGAAGAATCTCCCAGTGAAGGCTTGGTTGCTCGAGGAAGGACCCATGAGAAAGGCTTCAAAGGAAATCGAGACAAGTCCCGATCAAAGTCTAGGCCCCACAAAAAATATGACGTGTAATTATTGTAAAAAGAAGGGTCACATCAAAGCGGATTGCTAGAAGTTAAAAAACAAGATGAAAAAGCAAGAGCCAATCAATAATGCTAGCACCTCCGATCAAACTAGTAATCAAGCTAGCCTTGCCAACGATGGAGGAGATGTGCTCACTGTGAGTTATGATGGTGATAGAGATTCATCACGCTGGATCATGGACTCTGCTTGTTCTTACCACATGACGCCTCACAAATATTTCTTTTATACCTTGGATGCTTTTGAAGGTGGAGTTGTGCTGATGGGAAACAATGCTCCATGCAAAGTTCAAGGTATTGGCAGTGTGAGGATTAAGATGTTTGATGGTATGGTAAGAACTCTATCCAATGTCCGTTATGTTCCAGATTTGAAAAAAAATCTTATTTCATTGAGCGCCCTTGATAAAATTGGGTGCAAGTACACCGTTGAAGGTGGAGTTCTTAAGGTTTCTCGTGGTGGTCTTGTAATGATGAAAACAGAGTTAAATAGTACTTTATATCTCTTGCATGGTTGTACTATTCTTGGATCAGTTTCTGTTTCTTCCAGCTTGTCAGATCCTGATTCTACCAAGTTATGGCATATGAGGTTGGGCCATATGAGTGAGAAGGGCATGATAGAGTTGAGTAAAAGAGGTCTTCTTGGAACTTGGAAGATGGTTGACCTGGAGTTTTACGAGCATTGTGTCGATGGGAAACACAAACGTGTTAGCTTTGGCTCGGGAACCCATTCTACTAAAGGTATCCTCGATTACATTCACTCTGACTTATGGGGTCCTTTGCAGGTTCCATCCCTCGGTGGTGCTCTGTACATGTTAACTATCACTGATGATTATTCGAGGAAGTGTAGGGTCTTCTTCCTAAAGACCAAAGATCAAGTCTTTGAGACTTTCAAAGATTGGAAGACCATGATCGAGAAGCAGACAGGAAAGCACATAAAGTATTTAAGGACCAACAATGGTCTTGAATTTGTGGGAAGTGAGTTCAACAACTTTTGTAAGAAAGAAGGAATTTATACGACATCGTACTTGTGTTGGTCGTCCTCAACAAAATGGCATTGCTGAACGCTTAAATTGGACTCTGCTTGAGAGAGCTCGTTGCATGCTCTCAAATGCTAGTTTGGGAAAGGAGTTTTGGGCAGAAGCTACTTCCACTGCCAGCTATTTGGTAAACCGTTCTCCTCATTCATCTTTGAAGTTGAAGACACCGGAAGAGATGTGGTCTGGTAACTATTCTAATTATTCTTCTCTAAGAGTTTTTGGTTTCCCATGTTATGCTTATGTACATGATGGGAAATTAGAACCTAGAGCTGTGAAATGTTTGTTTATTGGATATGGCTCTGGAGTTAAGGGTTACAAGGTGTGGAATCCTGCTACTAAGAAATCTTTTCTAAGACGTGATGTTACTTTTGACGAATCTTTCATGCTTAATCCGGGGAATGAGGATTCTTGTAATGATACAGGTACTCAAGATAAATCACCTGATAAGGTGGAGGTGGAGGTTGAGATTCCTGTAACATCCCAGTATCTCACTGCTGTGATATTGTCCACTTTGGCACACAGGCCGCACGGTTTTGTTCCTGGGGTTTCCTAGCCCCAAAAGGTCTCACAACAAGGAGAGGTATCCCCACCCATATAATGAGTGGAGTGATTCGTTCTTTCCGCCAATCGACGTGGGAGGTAAACCTCAAGGGTATTACACTCCACCCCCCTTGGGAGCCCAGCGCCCTCGCGGGCCACACCGGCACACCGACCTGGGTCTAGCTCTGATACCAACTGTAACATCCCAGTATCCCACTGTTGTGATATTGTCCGCTTTGGCGCGCAGGCCGCACGGTTTTGTTCCTGGGGTTTCCTAGTCCCAAAAGGCCTCACAACAAGGAGAGGTATCCCCACCCATATAAGGAGTGGAGTGGTTCGTTCTCCCCTCCAATCGATGTGGGAGGTAAACCTCAGGGGTATTACACTCCACCCCCCTTGGAAGCCCAGCGCCCTCACGGGCCACACCGGCACACCGACCTGGGTCCAGCTCTGATACCAACTGTAACAACCCAGTATCCCACTGTTGTGATATTGTCCGCTTTGGCACGCAGGCCGCACGGTTTTGTTCCTGGGGTTTCCTAGCCCCAAAAGGCCTCACAACAAGGAGAGGTATCCCCACCCATATAAGAGTGGTTCGTTCTCCCCTTCAATCGATGTGGGAGGTAAACCTCAAGAGTATTACACTCCACCCCCTTGGAAGCCCAGTGCCCCGCGGGCCACACCGGCACACCGACCGGGTCCAGCTCTGATACCAACTGTAACAACCCAGTATCCCACTGTTGTGATATTGTCCGCTTTGGCACGCAGGCCGCACGTTTTTGTTCCTGGGGTTTCCTAGCCCCAAAAGGCCTCACAACAAGGAGAGGTATCCCCACCCATATAAGGAGTGGTTCGTTCTCCCCTCCAATCGATGTGGGAGGTAAACCTCAAGGGTATTACAATTCCAAAGTCATCTTCCCCAAGTTTTTCCTTGCCACCCGTTGAAGAGACTCAACCCGAACAAGAGAAGACACCTCCTATTGCAGTTTGAAGAGGAAGGAGGCAGTCTAGACCACCCACAAGATATGCAGACTCAGTGTCTTATGCATTATCTATTGCTAGCGAGGTGGATTCATCAGATGAACCAAGCTCCTACTACGAAGCAGTTAGTCGGAATGATGCTGAGAAATGGATGGTGGCTATGCAAGAGGAGTTAGAGTCCTTGCATCGAAATCAGACCCGGAGCCTTGTAAAGCCACCCAAAAATAAGAAGATCATAGGTTGCAAGTGGGTGTTCAAGAGGAAAGAAGGCATTCCAGGTGTTGAGGATGCTCGCTATAAGGCGAGATTGGTTGCTCAGGGATTCAAACAGGTTGCTGGTATTGATTACCAAGATGTCTTTTCTCCTGTCATGAAGCACTCCACTATCCGCATTCTACTAGCTCTAGTTTCTCAAGAAGATATGGAGCTAGACCAACTCGATGTGAAGACTGCATTTTTGTATGGTGAGTTGGAAGAAGAGATATATATTCGACAACCTCATGGTTTTGAAGTTGAAGGTAAGAAGGACCATGTTTGCCTACTAAAGAATTCTTTGTATGGCCTAAAACAGTCTCCAAGGCGTTGGTATAAGAGGTTTGACTCTTTCATGACTTGTCATGGTTTTTCTCGAAGTAAATATGATAGTTGTGTCTATCTTCGTGAGGTTGACAATGGAACCTACATTTATCTCATTCTATATGTTGATGATATGTTAATCGCCTGCTAAGATAGATCTGAAGTTGACAGGCTCAAAAATTTATTGCATAGTGAGTTTGAGATGAAGGACCTGGGTGCAACAAAGAAGATCTTAGGTATGGAGATATCTCATGAACGAGATGCTGGAAAACTTTATCTCAGCCAAAACAACTATATTGAAAAATTTCTAAGTCGTTTTGGCATGAAGAATGCCAAACCTGTTTCTACGCCACTCGCAGCTCATTTCAGGCTTTCAACTGCTTTGTCACCGCAGTCGGACAAGGAGGAACACTATATGACTCAAGTTCCTTACTCTAGCGCAGTTGGAAGCCTTATGTATGCTATGGTATGTTCCCGTCCTGATATTGCTCATGCTGTGAGTGTTGTAAGCCGTTATATGTCGTGTCCAGGAAAGGGACACCGGGAAGCTGTTAAGTGGATTCTTTGGTATCTCAGAGGAACTTCTACTATGAGTCTCATATTTGGGAGATCATCTGATAGCCTTGCAGGTTTTTGTGATTCATATTTTGCTGTGACCTTGACCGTAGAAGATCTCTTACAGGGTATGTCTTCACTCTGGGTGGAACAGCTATTTCTTGGAAGGCTTCATTACAGCCCACTGTTGCTCTTTCTACTACAAAAGCAGAATATATGGCCTTGTGTGAAGTTGTCAAAGAGGCAATTTGGGCTAGAAATTTAATTGATGAACTCAAATCGATTAATGGTGCAACTTATGTTCATTGTGATAATCAGAGTGCTATTTTCTTAACTAAGGATCAGATGTTTCATGACAGGACAAAGCACATCGATGTTCGATATCATTTTGTTCGTGACATTGTGGATGAAGGTGATATCTTGGTTCAGAAGATTCACACTTCAGAAAATCCTACAGATATGTTTACTAAGTCCCTTCTGACTCCAAAGTTCACCTTGTGTGTGAACTTAGTGGGACGTTCATCTTCTTGTTGATTAGCCCAAGGGGCTTTTTGGTGGTGAGGAGCAAGCTTGAATTATTCACTTTGGAGAAGAAATTCAAGTCAAGGTGGAGATTTGTTAAAAGTTACCTTGAATTCTTTGTACCCGTTATCTATTTTAATTATGGTGGAGAGTTCAAGGGATGGAGTTTTGCTTCAACTTATGGGAGTTTATCCATTTACTAGCACTAAGTATCATACTTTAAGTGCGTATTTAATGCGAAGTTTTTTGCGGTTTATTATCGTAACTCATGACCGTTTTGAAGACTCCAGAGATTAGTGATCAGTCATGACCAGACCTATATATAGGGGTCTTTGTGTTGACATTTTCGTTCATCCAAGCATCAAGCAATATTCTCCCTTTTATAAGAGTCGGAGAGTTTTCCTTTTGAGAGAAAAATATAGAGAGTTTGTATATCACTTTTCTAAGTGATTTGTGAGGTTTAAGAGAGCTATCTCACTTGTGAGATTTTAAGTGCCTCACTCTCTCTTTTGTAATTTGTACTCTCTACACATATAGTGAATATTCTCCTCACCGTCCGTGGAGTAGGCATAGCCGAACCACGTAAAATTTTTGTGTCCCGCTTCTCGCTTTACTTTTATTTCAGAATCAGCGCTTATATCTACCAACTTATTTCCGGGCTATATCCTAACAGGTTTCTTCACATGGAAGTGGGTTTTGACCCTTGGGTTCGACCACATGTTCTCATCACCAGTCTTCCTTGGAGCGTTGGCTCTGCTAGGCTTGTACTTATACGACTCAGATTCCTCTCGTCAAGGTCGCAAGAAGGTGGAGATTTCTAAGTTCCGCTTAGGCTATTGGCAAACAAGAATTCTCAGACACACTTCCGATGGCTTTAGTTCAAGCACAACATTATACCCCTCTTTAAAAAGAATTCCGTCCTCGAAATTCAATGAAACTCAGAATACAATCTAATGCACTTCAAGTGCTAGAATACTACAAAAACTAATACACACTGAAGGGATCTCACACGTCTTAGAAAGCTCGAACCTCACAAGGAGCTAACACTCAGAACTCACTGCTTACTGACTGATAGAAGAATCATAGCAGAAGTTTACTAAAGGCTCAACCTTAGGAACAGAAACTCTCAGATGACGTCCTTATCCAAAGGACCAAACATACCTCGAAAACACATCACACTGCTCAGAACTCACATCCCAAACTCATCTAAACTCACACACAGCACACCATAGAAACACACCACCAAAGCTCACAACTGAATCACACCTAGTCTCTCAAACGACATCCTTTCCCAAAGGACCTGACTCCCTCAGACTCACACTCAAAACTCAGAATACACACAGACAAACACTACGCTTCCGCTGCGCTACTTTGATGGCGGACAACCACAAAGCAGACACACATAACAAACACCAGATAGCAGACAAATCACGCAACAGTCAACACATAGTATATAACAGGCAAAGACACGGAAGCGTAGACATGCAGACACCCACAAACCCAATGAAAACCAAACCTAGCTCTGATACCACTAAATGTAACGACCCCAAAACCACCCTGGTTCTGAGACCGTCGCACGCCGCGCACTTACTACCTAAGACACGCAAGGCTACTCTTCGACTAATCCCAAACAGATACAAATGCTCTTCTATGACATAAATAATGATTACAACTTGTCTCACAAATTACAAAGCGGAAGCCAAAAGAATTACAAAGCAGAAGTCCTAAATAATACAAAGGCTATGAAGCCACAAACAATTACAAAGCCTATGAAGCAAAACTAAAAGTAGAACCAGAAGTGGAAGCCTTCAAATAGAGCTAAAACCTGCAAATCAGACAGAATATAGGGGGTGAGCAAACCACAACTCAGTAAGTGATAAACTTCATTAGCATAAGCATGCCCAAAACATTTTTACAGAACATAGCTTATATATATATATAAGTTAGCAAATCAATTTTAGAATCAAAATCAAACGAAATCACCTCAAAACGATACGAAGTCAAATGCAAAGCAGAGCGAAACAGAGGTCACAAAGATAACTTAACAGCGAAAGACTTTTATAGAAACCATAAAGCTTTTCAGAAATCGAAAGTCACATATAGACTATCAGAAGGAGGAAACAAAGCAGAAGCATAACTAAGAGTCTCAATAACATATCATATTAAGCACATACCTCACCACGTAAATACAAAGTAGATTTGTCGTGAATGAAACATTTTTCATAAAATAATAGTCATAGTAATGAACATATAAAATACGATCAAAATCAGTTATACCAACTCTTTGTAAAACAAAATAATATATACGCGCACATGCGCAAAGATCAACATAATGCGTATATTATATTGTAAAGTTTATCGGCAAAGTCGATTGAAAATATGTATATACTGTACACTTGCAAATATAATATACGCATTATGTTGATCTTTGCGCATGTGCGCGTATATAATATTTTGTTTCTGATTTGCAAAGGGAGTTTATGACAATTCTAATTGTTATTATATTAGCTTCGAGGGGAAGGTTGTTTCGATTTTATTTATGTTAGTAAAATAATTACTAACTTCTTTAATATTCCCTTCCTTATTTTAATTAATTATTCTTACTTATTTCTTTTTATCTTATTTATTTTAAGTTAAAGAATGGGACTTTCTAGTTTTTATTTTATTTTCCTTCTCTCCCTCTTTGACAAATTGACGACAGTTTACACCTCAATATCCCTCTCCTCCTTTCCTTCTCTCTAAGTAAAGTTCCTCCCTTTGCATCCTTCTCATCCAATCTCTCTCAAGTCTAAATCATTGGAATTATTTGCTTGTGGATCCATTCGTCAGTCAATGGTCTTTGAGGTTTGTAGATGTGTATTTCCATTTCGTTTCTTGTTGAGTTCTTCTATCCCCTTTTTTCTAATTTTGATTTTGGGAATTTTGGGATTATTCAGTTGAGAGTTCGTTGTTTGAGAAGAGATTCGAAGAGGGCGATGGGTGGAGTCTGTAGAAGAGATTTGCTTTACGTCGGATGTGAGGTAGGTGGTAGATGGATTCGGTATGGGTGTGTTCACCCATGGGGATTCTAGGTCTTGTTTTGTTTCTGAATTTGTTTGCTTTGATCTTTGATTTCGATGTGAATCTGGATTGATTTTGATTTACGTTTTCGCTCCGCTTAAACCCCATGGTATTACGCTTGATTCTCTATTTTGATGTCGAAAGTGTTATGTTAATTATAATTTTGACAAACTAGTACTCTTAATTCGACGATTACGCTTTTGATATAATGGATTGCTACTACCCTCGTTCTGATTTTGTTTTCGTGTCGATGTTCGTACTTCATATATATATATATGTATATATTTATATAAATCAGTGTTTCCGATTGACAACTACTGTAGGTGATAAACTGACATAATTTGGGTGCACTTACCCTAAAATTTACTCTTCTATATATGTTTTACTGATTTCTGGTTTCAATAAACTCATAGTACATTCGGCAATCGCTGGTATCAATATTTGACAAAAGTTACGAGTTAGTTTTGAGAATAATACTTTTATATAAGTATTAATTTGGCCTAGTGCTCGTTTCCGTATATGCCTATAACGTTTTTTTTCGTTTTTCTTCCATTCGAATTAAGGATACTTTTGAACTGATTGCTTGAATTTGTTATATGCTTAAATATGTTTTTGCTTTGGTAAATCTTTAACTCGTGTATTGTGAATGATTATTTTAGTGGATTTATTGTCTTCCAATGATTAACTGCGTATTTGGTTTTGATCAAATCTTATTTTATTATATTTGCAAGTGTACAGTATATACATATTTTCAATCGACTTTGCCGATAAACTTTACAATATAATATACGCATTATGTTGATCTTTGCGCATGTGCGTGTATATATTATTTTGTTTTACAAAGAGTTGGTATAACTGATTTTGATCGTATTTTATATGTTCATTACTATGACTATTATTTTATGAAAAATGTTTCATTCACGACAAATCTACTTTGTATTTACGCGGTGAGGTATGTGCTTAATATGATATTGTTATTGAGACTCTTAGTTATGATTTTGGTGACTTTATTTTGGGACCTAGTTTATTGCTTTCTGAGCCGTGGATGATTGGGTCGAGTTATCCCGTAGCGCGCTGCGTTGGACGTCCTTCTGTATCTGTATCACGGGCATCCCCCATTCTGTTATCTGGAGTCGACGGGCTCATTTTGTTATCTGGAGTCGACGGACTCATTCTGTTATCTGGGGTCTTCCGACCTGTTCTGTTATCTGAGGTCTTCTGACCTATTTTGTATGCTCTGAACTAGGGTCCCTTAAAAACTTTGTTTCTGATGTGTATAAGATTCTGATTTGCTTCTGTTTAGTTTTGAGCGTTGACAGCTTCTGACATGAGATCCTGCTTTGTGCTTTGTCTCATTCTGTGGGTGTGACTTCAGCTCAGTTTCGTCACCTCTGTTTTTCAGCCTTGGTTTATGGTTTCCGTTTTGTGGATGTTAAAATTTGTATTGTAAATGAGTTTTGAAAAGAAGCTATGCTTCTGCTTTGTTTCCTCCTTCTGATAGTCTATATGTGACTTTCGATTTCTGAAAAGCTTTATGGTTTCTATAAAAGTCTTTCGCTGTTAAGTTATCTTTGTGACCTCTGTTTCACTCTGCTTTGCATTTGACTTCGTATCGTTTTGAGGTGATTTTCTTTGATTTTGATTCTAAAATTGATTTGCTAACTTATATATATATATAAAAGCTATGTTCTGTAAAAACGTTTTGGGCATGCTTATGCTAATGAAGTTTATCACTTACTGAGCTGTGGTTTGCTCACCCCTATATTCCGTCTGATTTGCAGGTTTTAGCTCTATTTGAAGGCTTCCACTTCTGGTTCTGCTTTTAGTTTTGCTTCATGGGCTTTGTAATTGTTTGTGGCTTCGTAGCCTTTGTATTATTTAGGACTTCTGCTTTGTAATTCTTTTGGCTTCCGCTTTGTAATTTGTGAGACAAGTTGTAATCATTATTTATGTCATAGAAGAGCAATTGTATCTGTTTGGGATTAGTCAAAGAGTAGCCTTGCGTGTCTTAGGTAGTAAGCGCGCAGCGTGTGACGGTCTCAGAACCAGGGTGGTTTTCATTAGGTTTGTGGGTGTCTGCATGTCTACGCTTCTGTGTCTTTGCCTGCTATATGCTATGTGTTGGCTGTTGCGTGATTTGTCTGCTATCTGGTGTCTGTTATGTGTATCTGCTCTGTGGTTGTCCGCCTTCAGAGTAGCGCAGCAGAAGCGTAGTGTTTGTCTGTGTGTATTCTGAGTTTTGAGTGTGAGTTTGAGGGAGTCAGGTCCTTTGGGTAAGGATGTCGTTTGGGAGTTCAGGTGTGATTCAGTTGTGAGCTTTGGTGGTGTGTTTGTGTGGTGTGTTGTGTGTGAGTTCAGATGTGTTTGGGTTGTGTGATGTGAGCGAGAGGTGTGCTTGGTCCTTTGGATGGGAACGTCTTCCAAGAGTTGAGAGTTGTCTGGATTTTAGGATGAGCCCTTAGAAGCTTCTGCTACGTTCTTCTGTCCGTCAGCAGCGAGTGTTGTTCATGTTCCTTCAGGCGTAGCCTTTAATAATCTTCTACTTCGTTTCTTCTGTCAACTCTAAGAGTTAGATTTTTATGAGTTTCGAGCTTCTGAGAGGTGTGAGATTCCTTCCATAAGTATTCGTGTTCGTAGTATTCTGGCGCTGGAAGTGCATTTGTTCGTATTCTGAGTATCATTGAATTTCGAGGACGAAATTCTTTTTAAAGAGGGGTATATAATGTGGTGCCCCAATTTTTTTGTTTTGTTTCTGATTTGCAAAGAGAGTTTATGATAATTCTATTTGTTATTATATAAGCTTCGGGAAGAAGGGTCTTCTGTTTAGATTGTATTTGTGTTAGTAAAAGAATTACTAACTTCCTTTTCTTCCCTTTATTTTAATTAATTATTCTTACTTCTTTCTTTTATCTTATTTATTTAAAGTTAAGGAAGGAGTACCTAGTTTTTATTTTATTTTCCTCCCCTTCCTCTTTGACACATCAGTAGCGACAGTTTACACACTCAATCTCCTCCTTTTCTTTGTTTTTCTCTCCAAGTACGTCCTTTGCATCCTTCTCATCCAATCTCTCTCAAGTCTAATTCGTTGGAAATTTGTTTGTGGATCCGTTCGCCTGTCAGTGGTCTTCGAGGTTTGTAGATCTGGATTTCGGTTTTGTTTCTCGTTGAGTTTATCTCTCCTTTTCAATTTGATTTTGGAATTCTGGGATTCAGTCGAGAGTTCATTGTTCGAGAAGGGATTCGAAGAGGGCGATGTGTGGAGTCTGTAGAAGGGATTTGTTTTGCGTCGGATGTGAGGTAGGTGGTAGATGGATTCGGTATGGGTATGTTTACCCATGGGGATTCTAGATCGTATTTCGTTTATGAATCTGTTTGCTTTGATATTTGATTTTGATGTGAATCTGGATTGATTTTGATACATGTTTTCATTCCGCTCAAACCCCATGGTATTTTGTTTGATTGCCTATTTTGATATCAAAAGTGTCATGTTAATTATAATTTTGACAAACCAGTACTCTTAATTCGACGATTATGCTTTTGATATAGTGAATTGTTACTACTTTCGTTCTGATTTTGTTTTTCTTTTGATAATGGGTGGTGCAACTCTCAGTGCCACTGGTAGCTTCCGAGGTATGGTGACGGTACCACAGAGGCTGAACTTTGTTGTGGGAGATGTTTTGAATCCAAGTGGGTTTCTCTCGAAACCAACCGATGCTTTCAATATAGAGGTTCATGTCAACAGGTTCTCTAGTGGAGAGGTGTCGCAATTTCACAGTGATCTTTCTCTGTTTGACCTTGATGGGAAGAAAGTCTTGAGAAAAACCATCAGTGTCAACGACCCATTGAGATATGGTGGCATTACCATCTATTAGACTGATTGGAGCATCTCAGTTCTGCAGGTCATGAAGGATGACGAAGGGCCTTTCAATTTAGCAATGACTCCTTTGAAGTTGAATGGAGACAAGAAGCTCTATGGAACCTTTCTGCCAATTGGCAAAACAGATTTTCCAAATGTTAAGGGAATATCAATGCTGGCACGTGATTTACCATCTATAGTACAATACGATCGGGATAGAAAATTTGCTGGTATCAGAAGGCCTAGTTCTAAGCTTCCAATCGAAATCAATGGCTCAAAAATAGTAATTGTTGATGCAATAGGAAGTACTGGTCTTGACATGAAGACTGACCCTGTGAAATACCCCAAACCTTATTATGTTGTTTAAACACCTAAATATGGTATGTTAAGACTAAAAAGAGTCTTAGAAACATTAGTAAACAAATTTAAACAATAGAAAACACAAAATGTGCTTTAAGGTCAATAAGAGCCAAAATGTGCTCTAAGCTTGGGATAAGCTTGGTTAAGACCTAATGAACCTACCAAGACCTTATTTATATACTAATGAATATATTAAACCAATTACGAAAGAAAACCAAGCTTGAAAACAAGTTAAAACACAAAATGTGCTTTAAGGAGTCTTAAAGCACATTTTTGAAAAATTGTCTTGTAAATGAGTTTTGAATGGCTAAATGTCCATCATTACTCTTTAATTAACATGTGTACTATATAGTATCACATTTGGAAGCCTATATCAATGGGAAATCAAAAATTTCACTTCAAAGTGCCTTGTTTTTATGAATAGTGATTTTAATAAGCTAATTTGTAACATATGTTTGTATAAGTAATTAAATTGACAAATAAAGACTATAATACCCCTAAGTACTATTGGGGGCCGGTTTTCTTAAGTTTGGTGACTCACCACTCTCTTGTTAACATATTAAGTAAATAAATGTGACTAACTAAAGTACTTTTACTTTATAACTACAAATATCTTCAAAAAGTAAGTTTACCTTCATTTCTCCTTCTTCCTTGCATTCACACGGTTTCATGCTCTCTTCAACCTCTCTTCTTCATTCTCTTCCACGGTAAACCACACCACCACCATTAAACTCCATCTTTGATCTCTTGTTATTTCTAGCTCACTTAACCAAATCAAAAACAAACACCACCATTCTCTTAGTCTCATCAAGCTCTTCATTCCTATCTTCTCAAAACTTCAAGACCACCATTTCGGTGCCATGGAGTTCCACCATTGAAGGAGCTTGAGCTTATATTTCTACATATTATTACTCTCCTTTGCTTCTAGGTAAGGAATCTCAAAGAAAAATCATGTTTCCTCCATGTTTTTACCTTGACCGAAAATGCCCATTAATGGTGCTCTTTGTGTGACCTTGTTCTAGCTTCATTCCAACCTTTCATGGACTAGGTGGAGTCCTCTCTTGGTATATATTCAAACTCTCTTCAAAGACCAAGGTAAAACAACTACATTAATGTTTTTGAAATAATGTAAACCTAGGGTTTACAATGAGATGAAGCTTAAAGCTTGAATACTCATTATGTTATTTGTATAATGTTTAGTAGTTGACAAGGAATCAAATACCTAGCCGATTTAAACAAGGAAACAAGAAAGAAGTTTGTGAGGAAAGAGGTAAATATGCTAACCTAATGTGGTTTAAAGTCTTAGGAGAAATGAGCTTGTATTGCTTATGAAAATGATCTAAGGAGCCAATGGGAAGTGACTTAGAAGAATGCTCTTAAGGGCTTAGTAAAAGGCATATATGTTGTTGAGTGTATTTGCAGGTCAAAGGCAAATATATTGTGGAAATTCAGTGTTTATGATTTATGCATTTTAAGGGCCTAAGAGCCATGCAATTTAAATTATGCACTATATTGTGATGAAGTGCTATATGTGTGAAGTTTGTGTATAAGAAAGTGTTTGATGGATTTTTAGTGTTCTTGGTTGTTTGATGGTGAAAACAATATGTTTTGGTTTAGTAATGTTCTAGGAGAACCTATGTCGAAATTTAGGTAATAAACAAGAAGTTCTAAGAGTTTAAAATGAGTTTGATAAGTTAAGAAGTGTTTAGAATGGTTAGGTGCTTTCCTTGTGAAAGAAACATGCATTAAGGTGTGTTAAGATGTGAAAAGGGCTTAGGCAATGTTCTAAAGGATTTTATAATGCAAATGAATGTTTTGGGATACACTAGAGTCATTTGGACTTGTGTTAGGATTTAGGCAAACTTTGGTGAACAGGAGAAAGTGTAAACTTGAAAAAGGATTTCAAGAATGACATAAGGAGTTAGTTGTGAGAATAGATGCTTGAGAGATGATGTTGTTGTGATGAGGGAGTATTTTGGTATAAGTGATCATCTTAGGTATGAAACACTACTTGGAGACTAGGAGAAAACATTGTAAGTGTTAGGAATTTTGGGAAGAAATGAGTAAAGGTTTAAGGAATTAGAAGATGAGTTTTTATGAGTGTTTAAGGATGTCTTAAGGTGTGTTTGAAGTGCCCAAATGAGGTTAGGGTGTACTAGGGTATATGAGGTGAAGTTTGGAGTTAAATGAGAAATGGAAAACAAGGGTCTGGGGCAGACCGAACTTGCGACCGAACTTGCAAGGTCGGTCGGGCCCAGTTTACCCTGCGAGAATTGGCTTCTGGAATGGACCGACCTTGGGGACCGGACTTGCAAGGTCGGTCGGGCTTGTATTTTGTGTACGGATTAAGTTTCTGGAATCGACCGAACATGGGACCGGACTTGGCAAGTTCGGTCGGGCTGAATTTTCAAAGGGAAGAAACTCTCGGGAATGGACCGAACATGCGACCGAACTTACAAGGTCGGTCGGAGTAGAAAATTTTGACGGAAATATGTTCTGGAATGGACCGACCTTGTGCAAGGTCGGTCGGACCAAACTTGTAAAAAAAACAGAAAAGAATGTGACTTATGTAGTTAACCCTAGGGGTATAATGAAGGTAACCTAGGGTAAGTTAGACATTAAAAACATGTCATACAATCATGTTAAACATTTAATAAGTTTGAAGTTAAATAAATAATTAACCGGCGTTATTAATCATGTATAGGAGTGACCTACGGAGGAAATCAATCGAGGCAAGGACCAAGGTATGGTTTTCTTGCAGTCTGTTGCCTACCGGTTTACACCGGCTTGTGTTGTTTGTTTTTCTGTGTGTTTATGACTTTGTAAGATTAAAGCATGTAAAGAGTTTACAGTTGTTAAATATTATTATGTTGTTAAGTATGATTCTCTCTTCCCTTGTGGGTGTCTAACAAGACTTGACCTATTACTGTGATTTGTGTATTGAGTTCAATAATGAACTGCTAACAAGTGCTAACGGGGGAAGTGAGGAGTCCGGTCTGTTCCGGCCACGCGTGTGAGTATGGGAGTTGATGTCATAACCGGTTCGATTCTCTTTGTATGTTATGGTTGTTTTCCAATTTGGTTTCCAACCTTCCCTTTAGCTTAACCAAGGCTATTTTACTGACTCACGTCGGGCCACAGGGGCATACTATGTGTTATTTCGGTGGGCTTGGATCACTATATCCGCGGCACCTTATGTTAAGTTATCCGTTCAATCTAACAGGACGGTAATGAGTTATGTAACGAGCTTAGCATGAGCATGGCAACATTCTCTAGGCTCTCTATGGGGACTACTGTGTTGGTTTCTTCCTAAAGGAATTGTTCTTGTGTGATGTGTGTGAAGTTGTGTACAATACCCATGTTATGATATATATGTATAAGTTGTGTGACTTAAAATGAATGCCATGTCATCATGACAATTAGTTGCGCGCATCCCGGTAGCCGATGGGCTGCGCGTTAACCATACCAGCCAAGGGTTGCTGACCCCCCCCTCGGGGGCTCCATATTTCTTTTACTGCAGGATGAGGATCGAAGAAGCGGAATGGCTTTAGATTCTAGGATGCAGGTTTACTTTTGGTTACTTTTGGATGTTGGCCCGGGATGCGCCTGTGCTCCCGTGGCGTTATATATTTTCGTTGTGAACAGATTACAGTGACAGTATACAGTAAAGGATGTAAGTAAACACTCGGTATTATGTTAATGTATATATGGTTATTAGTTCTATGCTCGGGAGTCTGATCATCAGACCGGTACACTTGTATTTATTCAGCCTTGTTAACCACGTGGGTGGTTGACGGCGTTGTAGCACCAATCGTTTAGTTACTGTTTAGTTGTTTAAATTCCGCTACGATTTCAAGTAATGTAATGTGCGTAGTAGGGGTGTTACAAAAAGTGGTATCAGAGCGAAATATCGCTCTGATGACTAGAATACCTAGCTTAGGAATATACCGAGTTAGGAAACCTAACTACAGTTACCTAAGTGATCAGTTATGGAAAGGTTAACCACTAACCAAGTGTGGAGATACCTTGTTGTCGGGAAACGTTTCAACCGTTGGAACCGATAAGTGTGTAAGCATAATTCTAATAATGTTCGTGTGAATTCAGATGTCAGGTAGACCGAGAGGTAGAGGCCGCGGAAGCGGTACTGGAGGTACGGATGACCAGGGCGAGAATACTACGACTCAGGTTATGGCCGAAGCTGTAGCGGCCGCCGTAGCCGAAATGGTTCCACAACTAGTAGCTGCAATTCAGTAGGGGCAACAGCCCGAAGTTCAACCACCACCGCCACCGCCTCGAGAGACCAACTGGGTCAAGGCGTTGGCTGATCTGAGGCCACCATCGTTCAGTGGGGAGACTGATCCTCGTAAGCTGGAGGCGTACATCTCCGAAATGGAGACCGCCTTCGAGACCTTAGCAGTACCGGAGGAGGTAAAGGTTCGACTTGCTGCATACTACTTGAAGGGTTCGGCACAAAGCTGGTGGAAGCTAGTAAGGGAGGGCAGAGTGGCTGACCCGACCTTTCAGTGGAGGGAGTACACGGCTCTGCTGCGAGCCAAGTACTACCCAATACACGTGCAAGAGGCCAAGCGCATGGAGCTGGACAATCTCAGACAAGGGGATAAGATGACGGTAGATGAGTACTACTCAGCCTTCATCGGACTTATCCACCTGCTACCGGATCTGGGTTACTCAGACCGGATTCTTGTGAACCGTTTCTACAACGGATTGAACTACCGCCTACGCTATGGCGTGGGGCCAACTGGATATACTACTTTGCAGGTAATGGAACTACAGTGTGATGTGAATAAGTGAGTACAATGTGTTAATGTGATGTGAATTTGTTTGGCGGGGCATAACTGACACTCTAAATATAGGAGTGCTACCATGCCGCTGCAATTGTGGAGATCACCGTCCGTCTGAGGGACGAGGAGAGTGCGCTCAAGCGCAAGGCCACGAGCGAGGGCCAGAGTCCGCAGGGGTACGGGGGAGGAAAGAAGAAGAAACCTTATCCCCAGCCCCAGAAGAGTCAGCACCAGGGTGACAAGGGCCAAGCCCAAACCACCACAGCTGAGGAGCCACTAAAGCTCACATATGCTTATGCGGCGAAACCCCTACGCTCTTACCCACCTAAGGGTAATTATTAATCCTGTGTGATAAGTTGAAGTGTATGTTGATAAGTTGTGAAACAAGTATTGATTGTGTATTGTGATAGCAGCTAGCACGGGCTCTGGACCGGAGCGCCACTATTACTGTAAGTGGTGTAACGGAGACCACCCCGGCAAGGACTGCAAGGGTAATGATGTGCAGTGCCGATACTGCAAGAAGATGGGTCACCACGACTATGAGTACTGGCAGAACCCGAACAGTAGAAACTACAGGCCCAAGGGGCAATGGAAGGGTAAGGCCACTACGACCACCGATGGCCAGAAGACGGCGAATCAGCCACCCAAGATCAGAGGTACACAGATTCCCAGAAGGGGAAGGGGTCGGGGTTCGGTAAGGCCGCCCTGAATGTGGTGGACCGGTCTGAGGCGCCAGGGCCCTCTTCTAGACCAGGTACCACCTAAACTGTTGAATGTAATAAGTGATTGCATACCGCATTTCATGCATGTGTGTACTAGTGAGTCCAAATGTATTATCATGTGAGTAAAGAGTTAAAGTATAGTGTGAAAGTCACCTAATTAGATAATTCTAAACTTAAAGGAACCTTCAATATATGTTATCCAATCCCACCCACACCAAACCCTGAAGAAACCACCATCAACATCACCGACTTTCCAAAGGAGCAATGTCAGGTTATCCAGCCAGGTATGATACTCTTAAATGGATACCTGACATCGGAAGCACAAATCCATATCATCAGACGATGCGATGAACTAGGAGCAATACCTGGAGGTTTCTACACACCCGAATACCCGAACGGATCAAGAATGTAACTGAAGATGATGTGCATGGGTAAGGACTGGAACCCTTACACCAAGACATATCAAGAAGTGCGAGCTGAAGATGGAGCAAATGTACCAATGATACCTGAGGAGTTCCTTGCGGTCGTTAACCACGCCGGGGGAATTGCTCAACAAGTTGAAACGGATTCAATTCCAAATGTGAAAGCAGATCTATGCATTGTGAACTTCTACCAGAAAGGTGGACGGTTAGGTTTACACCAAGATAAGGACGAGTCACTCGAGTCTCTAAGTAAGGGAGTACCCGTGGTGTCTTGGTCCATTGGTGATACCGCAGTGTTTGTGTATGGCGAGCAGAAGCGTGCTGATCTCGCAAGGAAGTTAATACTAAAGTCAGGAGATGTGTTAATCATGGGTGGGCAGTCAAGGATGCTATATCATGGCATCAGGAAGATCAAACTGAATACCGCACCGTCGGCAGTGATCAATGCCACACACATGAAACCCGGACGTTTGAATTTGACCTTCAGACAGTTTTAAAGCCTTGTATAATTATGTAATGTGTTAAGCCAGTGTATGTTAGGGATATTATATATATGTTAAGTTATGTCAACAGTGTAAACCAACAATGTGTAAGAAGAATGTGTTAATGAATAAAGTGGAGTTATTGAAGTATATCAACCGTGTTGTTACCCAGTACTTATTAGTTTGCCAATGAATTAGGCTGTGCACTCGGAACGGGGGTACTTTGAGTGTTGCAATGAGGCAGAAGCCGGCAAGAGCGGCACAATCCTCACCGGTACCTTTCCAGTCAATGGCGTGGACGCTTCGATCTTGTTCGACTCCGGAGCCTCACACACATTTATTCGCTATCTTTTGCGAAGAGGCTGGGGTTAGACGGTGATGAGATGCCAGACTTCCTAGTCACTCTCCCGTCGAAAGAGCGGATCAGGTGTACCCGCTACCACCGAGATGTTGTAGTGAGAATCAGAGGTGAAGAGTTTCCGATCGACTTGATAGAGTTCGACGGACTTGGTTTTGATGTGATTGTCGGGATGAACTGGTTGGAGCGGTACAAGGGCAGAATCCTATGTGCCGAGCATCGACTGCTTCTTCGGAGTCCGTCTGGGGTTACTATATCTTACCGCTAGAGGCCCAGGGAGCCTTCGACTCAGATCATCACTGCCATGGCTATGTGTCGTGAACTACGACGAGGGAGTGATGTATACCTCTGCTATGTCCAGGACATAGAGAGAGATCCAGAGTTTAGTCCTGATGTGCCGGTAGTGTCGGAGTTTCCTGATGTATTTCCTAAGGAACTGCCGGGCATGCCGCCAGCACGGGAAGTGGAGTTTGAGATTGATTTGGTTCCGGGTACCGGACCAATTGCGAAGGCGCCCTATCGTATGGCTCCAGCAGAGATGACAGAGCTCAAGGAGCAGCTGAGAGACCTACTCGACAAGGGGTTTATCCGCCCTAGCGTTTCACCATGGGGAGCGCCAGTCCTCTTCGTGAAGAAGAAGGACGGTAGCCTCCGCCTGTGTATTGACTATCGAGAGCTGAATGCAGTTACGGTGAAGAACCGTTACCCTTTACGACGCATCGACGATCTATTTGATCAGTTGAGGGGAGCATCAGTATTCTCCAAGATAGACCTACGATCCGGATACCACCAGATTGCCATCCGTGACAGTGATATTGAAAAGACAGCATTCAGAACTAGGTATGGACATTATGAGTTCACAGTTATGCCGTTTGGCTTATCCAATGCACCATCAAAGTTCATGGATTTAATGAACCGCTTGTTCCAAGATCAGTTGGACAAGTCAGTGGTAGTCTTCATCGATGATATTCTTGTGTACTCGAAATCGAGAGGTGAGCACGAAAGCCACCTGAGAAATGTGTTACAAACATTGAGGAAGAATCAGCTGTATGCTAAATTTTCGAAATGTGAGTTTTGGTTGAACCAAGTATCCTTTCTTGGACATGTGATTTCTGAGGCCGGGATCGCTGTTGATCCGGCAAAGATTGATGCAGTGCGCACCTGGCCCAGGCCGAAGACAGTTACCGATATCAGGAGCTTCCTCGGTCTGGCAGGCTATTATAGGAGGTTTGTGAAGGACTTCTCCAGTGTCTCGAAGCCGATGACTTCCTTGATGAAAAAGGATGCACCATTCGAGTGGACAGTCGACTGTGAGAGTTCTTTCAAGAGTCTCAAGGATGCTCTGACATCTGCACCAGTCCTGACTATACCAGACGGGCCAGATGGTTTTGAGGTCTACTGCGACGCATCAGGTAGAGGTATGGGTTGTGTGTTGATACAACACGGGAAGGTCGTAGCATACGCCTCCCGACAGCTGAAGAAGCATGAGGAGAACTACCCTACCCACGACTTAGAATTGGGTGCCATTGTCTTTGCGTTGAAGATATGGTGACATTATTTGTATGGGGTAAGTGTGACAATCTATTCTAACCACAAAAGTTTAAAGTACTTGTTCACCCAGAAGGAGTTGAACATGAGGCAAAGAAGGTGGGTTGAATTCTGAATGACTACGACATTAATCTGCAATATAAAGAGGGTAAGGCAAATGTGGTAGCTGACATTGATCGCCGAGCACACTCTCTCCATTCGCTAGTCTCTCATACTGGCTTGGTTGAAGAGGTGCGGAGTGCTCAGATGACGGATCAGTATATGATGGAGATCCGGTAGAAGCTTATTGATGGCACATTCGAGGGTCAGAAGTACGACTTCAGACTCCACGATGATGACCTGATTAGGCTGAATGGCCGATTGTGTATACCTAGGAGTAGCGCTGAGTTGAAGGAGCGCATATTGAGTGAATCCCATTGTTCTACTACTTCGATTCACCCCGGAGCTTCAAAGATGTATAAGGGTATGAAAAGGTATTTTTGGTGGTCTGGAATGAAAAAAGATGTAAGTGATTATGTGTTGAGGTGTCTCACTTGCCAGAAGTCAAGTTTGAGCACCGACGGCCTGGTGGTATGGTACAGCCAATGCCAGTGCCTGAGTGGAAGTTCCATGACATTTCTATGGACTTCGTAGTAGGGCTTCCGCCTGCAAGGGGAGGTCTGAATATGATTTGGGTTGTTGTTGACCGACTGACCAAGGTGGCTCGATTCATACCGATGAAGGACACCTGGAAAGTGGCAAAATTGGCAGAACTCTTCGATAGAGAGATTGTAAGACATCATGGGGTACCGAAAACAATGTATCTGACAGAGATACCAGATTCTTATCGAGGTATTGGAAGTCTACGCGAGAAGCATTGGGTACCGAACTGAAATTGAGTACAGCGTTTCACCCACAGACAGATGGTCAGAGTGAGCGCACCATCTAGACACTTGAGGATATGTTACGTGCATGTGCACTTGACTTTCAGACCAGCTGGATTGATAAGTTACATCTGATCGAGTTTAGTTACAACAACAGTTATCATGCATCGATCAAGATGTCTCCCTTCCAGGCCTTGTACGGTAGACCATGCCGCACGCCATTATGCTGGGATGAATCGAGTGAGACGGTCATTATAGGACCAGAGTATCTGGAACAAGTAGTTCGCCAGATCCGGGCTAACATGAAAACAGCTCAGGATAGACAGAAGTCGTATGCAGATGTGCGCAGACGTGACCTGGAGTTCGCCGTGGGCGATCAGGTATTTTTGAGAGTATCCCCCATGAAGGGAGTATTTCGTTTTGGCCAGAAAGCCAAGTTGAGCCCAAAATATGTGGGGCCTTATGTTGTGACGGAGCGGATCGGCCCGGTAGCTTACAGACTTGATTTACCCGCCGAGCTGGGCAAGGTTGACTGATGTATTTCATGTGTCCCAGTTGAAGAAATATATGTCTCATCCGTCTCATGTGCTTCAGCCTGAAAGGCTAACCTTAGAGCCGACCATGCGATCAGTGGAGACTCCGGTATGGATTCTGGATACTAAGACTCGAGACACTCGCCATAAGTCTGTGAGACTGGTGAAGGTTCTTTGATCTAACCAGGACGTTGAGGAGGCCACTTGGGAGCTGGAAGATAAGATGAAGGCGAAGTACCCGTCATTGTTTACTTCTTAGTGTTTGTATGTATAGGGTACGGGGAGTACCCCTATTTAAGGGGGGTAGAGCCGTTTCGGTTATGTGTATGACATGTATTTGGATACATTGTCTGTGTTGTGTTGTTATGTTGTTACCCTGTTATGTTACAGACCGCTGAGTCTGAATGATGTTGTGATGTTTTGTTGTTTGGACCTTGTGTCCGATGTAATGAAAAGATGTTGTTAATGTTGATATGGAAGTGTTGTTGATATGTGTTCCCGTGTTCTAACATTTAGGATGTGTGGGAGTATGAACTTTGGGGACAAAGTTCTTTTAAGGGGGGTAGATTGAAATACCCCAAACCTTAGTATGATGTTTAAACACCTAAATATGGTATGTTAAGACTAAAAAGAGTCTTAGAAACATTAGTAAACAAATTTAAACAATAGAAAACACAAAATGTGCTTTAAGGTCAATAAGAGCCAAAATGTGCTCTAAGCTTGGGATAAGCTTGGTTAAGACCTAATGAACTTACCAAGACCTTATTTATATACTAATGAATATATTAAACCTTACTAAAGAAAACCAAGCTTGAAAACAAGTTAAACACAAAATGTGCTTTAAGGAGTCTTAAAGCACATTTTTGAAAAATTGTCTTGTAAATGAGTTTTGAATGGCTAAATGTCCATCATTACTCTTTAATTAACATGTGTACTATATAGTATCACATTTGGAAGCCTATATCAATGGGAATCAAAAATTTCACTTCAAAGTGCCTTGTTTTATGAATAGTGATTTAATAAGCTAGTTTGTAACATATGTTTGTTAAGTAATTAAATTGACAAATAAAGACTATAATACCCCTAAGTACTATTGGGGGCTGGTTTTCTTAAGTGTGGTGACTCATCACTCTCTTGTTAACATATTAAGTAAATAAATGTGACTAACTAAAGTACTTTTACTTTATAACTACAAATATCTTCAAAATGTAAGTTTACCTTCATTTCTCCTTCTTCCTTGCATTCACACGATTTCATGCTCTCTTCAACCTCTCTTCTTCATTCTCTTCCACGGTAAACCACACCACCACCATTAAACTCCATCTTTAATCTCTTGTTATTTCTAGCTCACTTAACCAAATAAAAAACAAACACCACCATTCTCTTAGTCTCATCAAGCTCTTCATTCCTATCTTCTCAAAACTTCAAGACCACCATTTCGGTGCCATGGAGTTCCACCATTGAAGGAGCTTGAGCTTATATTTCTACATATTATTACTCTCCTTTGCTTCTAGGTAAGGAATCTCAAAGAAAAATCATGTTTCCTCCATGTTTTTACCTTGACCGAAAATGCCCATTAATGGTGCTCTTTGTGTGACCTTGTTCTAGCTTCATTCCAACCTTTCTTGGACTAGGTGGAGTCTTCTCTTGGTATATATTCAAACTCTCTTCAAAGACCAAGGTAAAACAACTACATTAATGTTTTTGAAATAATGTAAACCTAGGGTTTACAATGAGATGAAGCTTAAAGCTTGAATATCATTATGTTATTTGTATAATGTTTAGTAGTTGACAAGGAATCAAATACCTAGCCGATTTTAAACAAGGAAACAAGAAAGAAGTTTGTGAGGAAAAGAGGTAAATAGCTAACCTAATGTTTTAAAGTCTTAGGAGAAATGAGCTTGTATTGCTTATGAAAATGATCTAAGGAGCCAATGGGAAGTGACTTAGAAGAATGCTCTTAAGGGCTTAGTAAAAGGCATATATGTTGTTGAGTGTATTTGCAGGTCAAAGGCAAAATATATATGGAAATTCAGTGTTTATGATTTATGCATTTTAAGGGCCTAAGAGCCATGCAATTTAAATTATGCACTATATTGTGATGAAGTGCTATATGTGTGAAGTTTGTGTATAAGAAAGTGTTTGATGGATTTTTAGTGTTCTTGGTTGTTTGATGGTGAAAACAATATGTTTTGGTTTAGTAATGTTCTAGGAGAACCTATGTCGAAATTTAGGTAATAAACAAGAAGTTCTAAGAGTTTAAAATGAGTTTGATAAGTTAAGAAGTGTTTAGAATGGTTAGGTGCTTTCCTTGTGAAAGAAACATGCATTAAGGTTGTTTAAGATGTAAAAGGGCTTAGGCAATGTTTCTAGAGGATTTTATAATGCAAATGAATGTTTTGGGATACACTAGAGTCATTTGGTGTTAGGATTTAGGCAAACTTTGGTGAACAAGGAGAAAGTGTAAACTTGAAAAAGGATTTCAAGAATGACATAAGGAGTTAGTTGTGAGAATAGATGCTTGAGAGATGATGTTGTTGTGATGAGGGAGTATTTTGGTATAAGTGATCATCTTAGTATGAAACACTACTTGGGACTAGGAGAAAACATTGTAAGTGTTAGGAATTTTGGGAAGAAATGAGTAAAGGTTTAAGGAATTAGAAGATGAGTTTTTATGAGTGTTTAAGGAGTCTTAAGGTGTGTTTGAAGTGCCCAAATGAGGTTAGGGTGTACTAGGGATATGGGTGAAGTTTGGAGTTAAATGAGAAATGGAAAACAAGGGTCTGGGGCAGACCGAACTTGCGACCGAACTTGCAAGGTCGGTCGGGCCCAGTTTACCCTGCGAGAATGGCTTCTGGAATGGACCGACCTTGGGGACCGGACTTGCAAGGTCGTCGGGCTTGTATTTTGTGTACGGATTAAGTTTCTGAATCGACCGAACATGGGACCGGACTTGGCAAGTTCGGTCGGGCTGAATTTTCAAAGGGAAGAAAACTCTCGGGAATGGACCGAACATGCGACCGAACTTACAAGGTCGGTCGGAGTAGAAAATTTTGACGGAAATATGTTCTGGAATGGACCGACTTGTGCAAGGTCGGTCGGCAGGTCGGTCGGACCAAAACTTGTAAAAAAAAAACAGAAAAGAATGTGACTTATGTAGTTAACCTAGGGGGTATAATGAAGGTAACCTAGGGTAAGTTAGACATTAAAAACATGTCATACAATCATGTTAAACATTTAATAAGTTTGAAGTTAAATAAATAATTAACCGGCATTATTAATCATGTATAGGAGTGTCCTACGGAGGAAATCAATCGAGGAAGGACCAAGGTATGGTTTTCTTGCAGTCTGTTTCTACGGTTTACACCGGCTTGGTGTTGTTTGTTTTTCTGTGTGTTTATGACTTTGTAAGATTAAACCATGTAAAGAGTTTACAGTTGTTAATATTATTATGTTGTTAAGTATGATTCTCTCTTCCCTTGTGGGTGTCTAACAAGACTTGACCTATTACTGTGATTTGTGTATTGAGTTCAATAATGAACTGCTGACAAGTGCTAACGGGGGAAGTGAGGAGTCCAGTCTGTTCGGCCACCTGTGAGTATGGGAGTCGATGTTATAACGGTTCTATTCTCTTTGTATGTTATGGTTGTTTTCCAATTTGGTTTCCAACCTTCCCTTTAGCTTAACCAAGGCTTTTACTGACTCACGTCGGGCCACAGGGGCATACTATGTGTTATTTCGGTGGGCTTGGATCACTATATCCGCGGCACCTTGTGTTAAGTTATCCGTTCAATCTAACAGGACGGTAACGAGTTTTGTAACGAGCTTAGAATGAGCATGGCAACATTCTCTAGGCTCTCTATGGGGACTAACTGTGTTGGTCTCTTCTAAAAGAATTGTCTTGTGTGATGTGTGTGACGTTGTGTACAATACCCATGTTATGATATATGTATAAGTTGTGATTTAAAATGAATGCCATGTCATCATGACAATTAGTTGGCGCCATCCCGGAGCCGATGGGCTGCGCGTTAACCATACCAGCCAAGGGTTGCTGACCCCCCTCGGGGGCTCCATATTTCTTTTACTGCAGGATGAGGATCGAAGAAGCGGAATGACTTTAGATTCTAGGATGGCAGGTTTACTTTGGTTACTTTGGATGTTGGCCCGAGATGCGCCTGTCCCGTGGCGTTATATATTTCGTTGTGAACAGATTACGTGACAGTAGTATACAGTAAGGATGTAAGTAAACACTCGGTATTATTGTTAATGATATATGGGTTATAGTTCTATGCTCGGGAGTCTGATCATCAGACGGTACACTTGTATTTATTCAGCCCTTGTGTAACCACGTGGGGTGGTTGACGGCGTTTGTAGCACCAATCGTTAGTTACTGTTTAGTTGTTTAAATTCCGCTGCGATTTAAAGTAAGGTAATGTGCGTAGTAGGGGTGTTACACCCTGG